>WAAE01018346.1:33762-46942 GCA_013400495.1 Nicator chloris | reverse complement strand
TATGCCTTTCCAAAGGAGTTTCCTTATAGGATGAACCATGTAAGTAAGCTATTTGAAATACAACTTGATCAAATAAATTAATAATTGTTAGCAGGAAATTCTGTCTTTTAAATTCTGAGAAAGAAATATTTTCATACTCATATGTCAGGGTTGGTCATGATTAGTTTTGTATAGAATATTGGGCAAGTTACTTTTAAAAATAATGAAAATCTTACATAACCTCCTTTTCTTAAATTGTTGGCAGGAAAGACAGGTGATAGGGTGACTGAAATGGTAGTTTTTCTGTAGCATGATGAGAAAAGAGAATTAGTTTTTTTTTTTAATATTCTTGGTTACAAATACATAGCTACAGGGAACGTAAATGGCCTTTGCATCTGGAATGCTTCCAAGCTTGCACACATGAACAGTTGGCTTACAGAAAGCAGTTTTATTTTTGCCTATAAAGTTTAATGGCTCTTGAAAAATAATTTTTAATTCATACTTAAAATTTAAATTTACCAATGGTTTTCAAGGTATTCTCAGTCACAATACTGAGAAGTTTCATAGTTTTTCTTAAAACCAGTTTTGACCTGTGCTGTAGAATTTTGAAAGCTAAACATCTAAATAGTTTTAGATTGGCTGTAACAAATACTACTTTTTTGTTGGTTTGCTTTTCACTCAAATGATACATCAGAATATAAAATATCTAAGACCTTATAATAAAACTGCACTGCTATTTTACAGATAAAGGCAAATGGAAATACATTTGGGAGTGCTGCTTTCGTATAGCCAAAGTAGTCCAGTCTTTTCTTTGATGTCACCAATACATCACCTTCTCTATTGAGAGTGAGAGCTGATTTAATTGCTGCAGGTGGACAGAATATTCCATCTGAAATTGTCTGAAAATGTTTTGAAAGGCTATTTGACAAGTTAGAGGCTGATGGAGATGCTCTAATTCTACAAAAGAACTTCTCTATTGCTGTGAAGTTTTCATGCACTGGAACAATTTGCTGCTACCAAGTGTTGAAACAAATCAAGTGTTGAAACTGCTGCCAATGAAGCAGTCTTTCATAGTAAACTTGATGCAAAATGTTTAAATTCATTATTATTATCACTGGAGTTAAGTTATAATAGTGATAAGGCAATAGCCAATAATTGTTTTGTTTGGTTTTGTAGTTTCAGATAAAAGGCATTTAGGACGGTTGGATATAGTGTTGAGAATTCTTGTGCATTTGTGATGTTAAACTGTGTGTCAGTTAGTTCTTTCTGCTGCCTGAAACATGCTGCTTATTAACTGTGATTTTGCTTTTTTACAGATACTAGAATGTGAATTCTATCTCTTAGAATTAATGGTAGGTTGGGTTTTTTGGAACTGCTTCTGTTTTTGTGAGAGAGGTAACTGTATCTAAGTCCTGATGCAGAGACTGGGATGTCAGTGGCCTTTTTTCCCTAGATGGAATAGCCAGTCATGACCATGAAGAGTTGTATTCTTTAAGTTTTCATGCACTCTTGCCTGGAAGAATCTGGGGCTATGCATATATGTTCTAGCAGAAGGTGTGGGTACTATCCCATTCAGTCTAGTCTATAACAACCTAATAATTAGAGTAATCTTCTAGGAATTGAGATGTGGGTTTGAATCCACTGAGGAAGAAACCAAATTCAGGCCTCCCGTTTTCTGAGATGGTGCTTTAACTATCAGGCTGTTGGATGAAAGGAGCACAGTGGGACATTTTCTTCCAGACCCTTTCAAAGAACAGAG
This sequence comes from Nicator chloris, assembly GCA_013400495.1. Classification (NCBI taxonomy): domain Eukaryota; kingdom Metazoa; phylum Chordata; class Aves; order Passeriformes; family Pycnonotidae; genus Nicator; species Nicator chloris. The sequence continues at coordinate 45,204 of WAAE01018346.1, read as the reverse complement.
CCATACCTGATTTTTATGAGTAGCTATCTCATTGCTGTGTTTGCTCGGGTAGCTGAAAGGAGGCAACCCAGGCTTCTTAGGGGGCTTGGGTAAAGTGGTGCCTAATTTCTGAATATGGCTTGGACTCTAGTACTGCTGTACTAGAGTAGTGTTCTGCCCAAGTGCAGAGAAGAGGAGAGAGAAACCAGGGAACAGCTTAGTGAGTTAGACAGCAGATGAGAGAATATATTTTCTGAATACAGAACTGAACACAGGGGGGATCAGATCAAAGTTTTTGTTTGTACCTACAGGTTGTTTTAACACAGTTTTTAGATTCCTGTTTAGATTTAGTCCTTGATACTTCTGCTGTACATGGCAGTAACTCTTGAGTTTTTTATATAAGAGTTTTAGCACAAGCAATTGCATTTACAAGAAGTTACATTTTGGGGATTCGCTTATTTTTCCAGTATGCTATGCAATATATATTGTGTGTAGTAACAGTGTTTCACTTAAGTGTTCAGCACATGTAACTTAATGCGGCTTTTCCCGGTAGTATCCGCACAGTTGGCTGCTTTTAGCAAGAGGATTATTCCTTCTTGTTTACCTGGACCTGAAATGAGGGGATTTGAGAGCAGTGGAATTTTCTTTCTCTCCAAACCAGCATCAATTATTTTGGCATGCTCTCCTTGTATGGTATTTAGTAACAGACTGTTTTCTGGCAGTGTTTTGTATTTCCAAGTGGGAATTACGGGTTTGTAAGCAAATGAGGTTTCAGTGTGCTGCAGATGTGACTTTCTGTGTCTCTTAGGGGAAGGACATTGACAGACTGGCAACTGTGGTGTGTAATGGTATTCTAGAGAGAGCACTGCCCTCATTAGAGCAGGGCTAGGTGTTAGAATGCTACTTAAAGAAATAATCAGTAATTGACTTGTAAATCAAATGTTTTAATACAAACTGACAACATGCTCTGCATTGTAATCTAACTTGTGTCCTGATGACATTTTTCCTAGGACTGCTGTTTGATAGTGTATCATCCTTATAGGCCTTTGCTCCAATATGTGCAAGATATGGGCCAAGAAGACATGCTGCTACCTCTTGCATGGTAATGAAGACAATGGATATAGTTCTTCCTTTCATCAAGAAAGCAAGTGTTTAACAATTTTGCTTCAAAGGTGGTTAAGCTTTTGCTAAACCAAGCAGGCTTAGCCATATTTGAATACAAAGGGTGCCCTAGTTAACATGTGCAGGTATATGTTCCTGACTTAGCTTTTTCTGTCTTTAACCCTGTAATGATTTTACTTTGCAGTGGTCTAATTTTTTTTTTTTATACTAGCTCTAATAGCACAGTTTTAACATTACTGAATGCTGACTATGAGTAGAGGAAATTTCTTTCTGTCAACGTTATGTTTTTGTTGTAGCATGCCATAGGAGGTAGAAGCAATATATAGGGTTTTTTAGCTGTGTTAGCAGAACTCTTATTCTTCAACTGTTTCAAATACAGAAAGACAGTAGAAGTACTACTTTTATGCTAGCTCTTAACTTACTTGTGAAACAGATAATTATTTGATGGTATGCATACACATCCACTACAGAAAGACATTTATGTACTAAAAGAATATTTCCAAATAAACTTCTGCTGTGACTACGAGGGAAAAAAAGAAAGGCTTTAAGAGATTTTTACAAGGGAAGAGATCTGTTCCCTTGATGTTTTGCTCTGCAGCCTCATTGCTTCGACCGTCTGGAAAACTGACAAATATATTTGTAAACCAACAGCAGTTTTTGAAGGAATATAGTCTAAAGGTGAATAGGAAGATACTTACAAGTTCTTTTTTGCACAGGAGGATAGTGAATGACACATATAGAACTGATCTTTGTCTGCTGTACCCTCCTTTCATGATAGCTCTAGGTAAGTGACAAGTAATGTCTCATGTCATGTGTCACTGTCTGTGCACTGTCCCATCACAGGCATTCCTCAGAGTGCCCTCATAAGGTGTTTCAGGTTGTGCTTCATACAGCACTGACACTGTAGCCTTGCAACTTAAGAAGCCTTAAAGAAAAGTCAAATAATTAATCCTGAGCTTTCTCTGTTGAACTGTATAGGGTTTATAAAAATTGAATATTTCTAACTGTATTGGGAGTGTATCTTTGTTCAATATCCATGTCACCTGATCTTTGCAGCTTGCCTACACGTGGCCTGTGTTGTCCAGCAGAAGGATGCAAGGCAATGGTTTGCTGAGCTGTCTGTTGATATGGAAAAGGTACTCTGTTTTTTATTCCCACCACTCTTGTTATGGACTGTCCAGAAATGGTAGTCATGGTTGTCTTACACATCTGTAATACTGATTTGAACTTAAAATTCAGTCATCTTGTTAGATGCTGTTGCAGTTAGATCTCTTTGGAAGAGAGACAATGTCAGGTTATTTGGTTATCACCCTGCTCTGAAAATAGAGACAAAACAATTGTATAACAGAAGAGCATTGCTGGTATTGGCATTTTCCAGACAGAAATATAAACCCAATATCTTTTACATTGTTTGCCAGAAAAAGAATTCCCAGCGTCTTTCCAATACACAAGATTGCCAGCACGAAGTTGACTTTAAAGTTCAAGTGCATGTGATTTTCTGATTCACCTTTCAGCATCATGCCAGCACACCATTCTCGTTTTCTCCCTATACATGTGCAGAGTATAGCATAGTGTAGAACATTTTTGACACTTTCAGGTTGCCCAGCACAATGACTTCAATGAGTGCTAAACAGGGAGACACCAAGATGATTCAGCTGAGTTCCCTGCTAATGCAAATTCTGTGTCCAATAGTCCTCTTCATTAATTTGTTACGTTTCAGGGTGCAGTTGTTTTTATATTAACAATGTTCTTCATCCTCACTAGTTTCTTTTACCTGTTAGATTGGCTTCTTTAACCTTTACTTAGCTCCAGCAAGCAAATCGAAGTAGTACTCATATTCCTTATCACACTGTTTTACTTAGCACGTATTTTTTTCAGACTTTTTTTGAAACTGAGTGTCTGGAATTAAATACTTAGCCTGTTATGATTGAGATGTACCGTTTCCCTCTGTGCCCTTGGTATTGCCCTGTATCCCACTGATGTTATGGCATTGTGTTTGTATTCCAGGATTTGTCTTGAAATTTAAGCACAATGTGGATGCTATGCTGCGTCGAGAGCTCTGTGAATTATGCCGTCATACATTTAAAGGGAGGGTGATAATAAACTGGCAGCAAAGGAGAACCAACCTATGTTTAATAGATAAAATTACCATAAGCTTGATACTGAATATCTTTGAATGTTTACATGTATTGGTTCTTGTATCAGTGATAAAGCCTAAGCTTGATTTTTTTCACATGAACACCATGGACTTCTTCATCAACTATGACTTTTGTTTCGAGGGCAAAATATATTCCTCTAGCACTTAATCAAATGTATTAAAAAGAAGAAAGAAGTCTACTTTATTAATTTAGAGAATGATGAAATATATTATGGATGAAACATTCTCCAGCTTTTATATAAAATACTGCACTAGAAATTTAATAGGAAATTGAGATGGATAGAAAGTGTCCAAACTGTTATGGAATGCTTACACATCCAAAAGCAGAATATGCAGTGTCAACTATTCTTATTGTATGTATATAAGAATATAGGAAGTATTTTAAAACTCCTTGTCTCTGTTTCTTAGAAGGAAAGTGTTCAGATGAATGTTTTGTGGTTTTGGGCTTTTGCTTTCCCACCCTGTGCCACTCATATGTATACAACGTTGATAATCATCAATTACTGTATTGATAATGCAGGGTCGTATAGCTGCAGTCATGCTGCTCAAGTCTGTATTTTCCCAGGAGCTTAGTTATAAGCTGTGACAGAAGTTGCAAATAAATAAATAAATATGTATTTAGTTTGCAGGGGAAGAGAAGCAGTAAATACAGTTGAAAGGGAAAGTATTCTGTTCACGCTTCAATTCACAATTAAATCAAAAAACTAATTAAATACTTTTTAGCAACTAGATTAAGTGTGAGACCGCTCTGTTTAGAGTATGAAAATTGTGTTGTTTCATTTCAGTTTGGGGCCTGTTCAGGTAATTGCACACTTAAACGGGCAATGACAAAGATAAAATCACTATCGTTTCTGATCTTAGGATCTCTTTTCTTTCTAATACAGATTTTAGAAATAATCAGGGTTATTCTGAAGCTGTATGAGCAGTGGAAGAACTTTGATGAGAGGAAAGAGATGGCTACTATTCTTAGTAAAATGCCTAAACCAAAACCACCTCCAAACAGGTACTTGCTACACCTTTCCTATGGACAACCTAGACTACGATGTTAAGAATGAGTAAATGTTTAGTTCAAAGTATAGTGTATGTTTTTACAGTGAAGATGTTTCTGGTACAAAACCAGCCTGATTGTTCAGGAGCTAGTGGGAAGCATAACATTCATTATCTTATGGAGAGTGTTAATGTGATTAGAATGTGATCAATACAGCTCAACAGATGTAAGGAACCCTGGTGTGAGGCTCCATGGCTGGGCCAGATTCAATGGAATTGGGCCTGCTTGATGTCGTATTCAATTACTCTGATTAAATATCACTGTTGGGAATCTGCACATGCAAATTCCTGTGCACATGCTTATGTAATGTGAACATTGCAATGTTGACTTCAGAAGTAGATTCAGGAGGCAGCTTCATGGGCATATATTGAAATTATTCACATAAATATGGTGAAGTTATTTATGCATGCTGAGAATAACCTTTGCAATTTTTAATGAAACTGAGCAGAATATTTTGACCTATTTATGTATATGTTGAAGTATTTTCTTTCAAAAGGTTTTTATTACTTTCAGAATACTATATCTTTCAGTTTAAAAAAAAAAGGATAAAAATGTAATGTGATGCTTATTGAAGAGACATGTTTTTTGTTTTCTTCAACAGTGAAGGAGAACAGGGTCCAAATGGTAGCCAGAACTCTAGTTATAGCCAATCTTAAGGCATTCCAAAGAATTTCTTTATGGACCACTTTGACTCAAGACATCCTGGGATATTTCCTGTGTTCATGAAATGGACAGAAGGTTTTAGTAACATCTTGGACAAGGAACTTGAAGAATAAATAGCTTGTTTGTGTCAAGCGTTTTGAAAGCTTTTTCTCTAAAACTACATCATTTTCTCTGACGCTGGAGCAAATATGCTAAGATTTTTCAGTGTAAGGAATCAAACTTTAAACCAAGCTGCAAAAGATTAACATTTTTCACTCAAAACAAATAGTTCATTATTGGTTTTATTTGTGTTGAAGTGAACTATTTTTAGAGCAACAGTAATCCGAGGCCTAAGTGTAACTGTATTAATGACTTGTGTTGTCTTCATTTTGTTTGTGACTGAAGGAAGATAGTGCACTCTGTGTTGAGTCTATCCTTTACCTTCAGTTTTGTTGCTTTAAAAAAATAAATACAGATTCTGCAACAAGTAACACACAGTCCTTCAGAAACAAATGCCTAGAAGAGCCTGTAAAGAATATTGTCAAAGTTTTAATGAAAGCTGCAGGAAAGAAAGTCAGTTTCTATTTTTGGGTTTAAAAAAGCTGTATTCCTCAGTAGATCTACTTGGTTGTTTTGCCATGATATATACTAGCCCAGCTTACCAGAGAAGTGCAATATGTATAGTGATTCTGCAGTTTTCTGAAACATTTCAAGGTTAGGAATTAAGACAACCCAGCATACTAGGATTTTTTTTTTCCAAATAAATGTACTGTATGGTACAATCGGAATATTTCACAATCAAGTCCAAATCTGGATATTATAGCTATTTTTTATGGTGGATTTTTTTTGTAGAAAAGATACACACTGTTAGTCTGCCTTCACTGTTAGTGTGAATTTGTGTGGTTCATTAGAGAGTTTATTTAAGAGAATCAAGTGTTTGGTGAGCTTCATACTGGCTAATTTTAATTGGGATGTTAGGAGCAACTCTAGAATAACTGAAATGGGATTCCTTGGTTAACTTTGTGCTGGAGAAAATGTGATTTCTTCAAACAGAAGGCCACATCCTGCGTTCCTTACTCAGGCAGATATCCCACTGAAGACAGGAATTGGCCTTAATTGATTTCTTGATTTTTAGATAACTTCATTTCTAATTAAGTTCTGTACAACTTTATTTTGAATGATAATGCCAACTTGCTGAAGTATAAAAGTTGAATTATAAAGTTCAGTAACATTGTTCTCTTTGATAAAGTTCAGTAACATTGTTCCTGTTTTGTTTTGTTTTGTTGAAACAACACATTTCACTGCTCTGAAATACTGGAGGGAGATGTTGAAAACATGTGCTCTGTGATGTGTCTTGGTTCAAAAAACTGGTCCTTTAAAAAAACCCCACCTGTTTTTGCAAATACCTGTCTTTGTAATTGGCTGGTCATTCAGTGAAATACAACTGAACTGTTTTTATATGTAGCCCATTAGGCTACTACCATTTATTTCTGTTCGGGTTATTTCCTTAAACCATTCTGTGAACCAGCCCCAAGCACTTTGGTGAGGTGGCAAAAATATATATTTTGGTCTTTGCTACTTGGTTGCCATTTGATCCATACCTTTTATAGACACTTGATTGATGAAGTGGAATTTGGCTATTTTGCTTTCATTTCTTGAAGTCTAAAATGTGCTATTTGTAATGTGGACTTGGGGAATAGAAATAAATCAAAGCAACTTGACCTCTGTTGTGTGGAGTTCTTAAACAGGAACTATTCTTTAGGTAAGCATCAGTCCTCTCACAATATACCTCGTAATCTGCCAAGAAAGTTCATGTTTTGGAATTGGGGGATTAATGAAGAATTCTGGCTAGAGTGCTTAAATTTTTTCTTGATGTTGAAGAGTCTTTGCAGACTTTACTTCACACCTAGAGCACAATGGGCCCTGAATCTCTGAGATAAAATGTCAGGCACCTCTTGATGGTACCGAGAAGTTTCCTAAGGCATTTCTCTACTGGGAAGATGAAGCTAATTTTACTAGCTTTGATTCCAGTAGGAACAGTGAGAGGCAATAAAGTGCAGTCGAAAGAGCTGGATTCAGCGAAGACAGTTTTTAAAAGATGTAATTTTGAACAACAGGAAACGGACCATAATGTGAATTCAACAGTCTTGCTACTAAGAAGGAAAAAAAAAATCACCTTTCTTGTGCTTCACTTCAAAGGAGAGGTGCATGAAAATGTGGTATCTCATTGAAAGAGTGGTAGCTGAAAGTCTTCACAGATTATATGGCAACAGGTGACTGAAGTGTCAAAGCAAATACAAGCCATCTATGCCAAAAAGACTTAAGGAANCAAAAAGACTTAAGGAAAAATCCCAAAGGAAACAAACTGGATCAGACAAGTTATTTAACTCAAACCCCATCATTTGGAAACCAAATTAGAAAGGATCATCTAATTTGACAAACTACAAATAGTTTGAGAAACATCTTGCAAAAAACTACCATGAGTAATAACAAAGGAAAATAAAAAAGAGGTATACAGTAATTTTCCAATTATTAAAAAAAACAACCTACAACTCCTCAATTCAGAAAAGACAGCTGAGGTCTAGAAAAATCTCGAGTGATGTGAAGACTGATGGGTGACAACTGCTCACTTCTGACAGAAGAAGCCAGAGCAGCTGATGAATACATGGCAAGTTGGGAAGCAACAAAAGGAAAGACTTCTCACCACTGATGGGAGTTTCTGTTGAAAATTTACAAATACCGGAAGATACTAAGACATGCAAAGCCTGAAGCACTCTGAGTTGTAAATGACAGTAATCTGGAGATTGTATCACTACATACCAATCCTGTTTTATGCTCTTCCTCAGATATTTATTACTGGTTGCTGCCAAACAGAAAATGGGCTAGATAGATCTTGGTGTAACGCAGAATAACTTGTTTTTATTTTGTGGTTATGTAGTTTTAGGTGTTCCCAACAAACATTAATGTAGCTACAAAAGGAAGCATTGGCTGCTCATGACTAAGTACTGACTAACTTGATTAGATTGCCTTGCTTTGTCCATTTGTATGCCGAAGTTTGGTGGCTTCATCAATACAGCTAAGCGTGATGAATTATACATTTAACTAAATATTTTCAGTGGCTCTGAAATCCTCTGTACGGTCTGACCTTAATGATTTTCAAAAGGCATTGTTCTTCCTGGTGAGGCCTGGTACAACGCAGCCAGCAGTGGGTTTCTGTTGTCCCCTTGATACTAGAATTTCTTCAGTTTGACTATTCTAAACAAACTATCCAACACAGGTATTTGAGAAATAGTAATTTTATTTGGCCTATCATCATTAGTTTAAACAGTCATAAACTACATCGTACAAAAAAGTAAACATAATTTGCACTTAGGTTCTCTTCACATGCATTCACCAAAAACATAACCCAAAGCTGAAAGGCTGAGCAAATTTCATGTCCTCTGTTTGTGTTGTAGTCTTTGGGTATAATTTAAATGAAGCAGTTGATATGCATGGCTATTTGAAGGTGAATGTCCATTTACACAAGAAGCCAGTAGTGAGCTTTATGATGGAAGTGGAATACATGCTGTTTGCTGAAACTTACAAACCATCCTGAAGCCTTGATGGGGGATAAAGGCTGGGGCTGTCATCTTCATTTCTTTTCTGGAGGTTCATGTTTTACCCAGTCGTCAAAGCCACCAGCATACTGCTGAACTCTGAAAATATGCAGAAGATACCTTTCTCAAGAAGAGTCCTTCTTAATATTGTCTCTTAAGAGGACACAGCAAAAAACCGAAACCAAAAGTAAAACATTAACACCCAAAACCAAAAGTCCACAAACTCTACAAAAAACAGACTAAAAAAAAAAAAAAAAAAAGAGAGAAAACACAGAAATTCTCTGCAACCATATACACTTGTACCTAGCTTCAATGAGCCAGATAGACATTCCTTTTACTCTAATACTACCTGCTTCCATGCAGTGAGTTCTGTAACTCTTTTCTTCCAAATGATAATGCTGGAGTTCAAACATCAAGCAAGAAATAGCAGCTGGATCAATGAAACAGTTGCCATTTCTTTTTTAAAAGAGTGAGAACAGACTCATAGCAGTGGGAGATTTACATGTCTATTTATTATGTCTAATACTTCAGTTGTCACCAAATAAACCCAGCACACTGATGATCTTCCTCGCAAACATACATGCTCTTTTGGGTCTGACATCAACCTGTGCAAAACTAAACTTTGTAAAACAAAAAACCACTATGCAAAACAATATTGGCTCCTTTAATTAGGCAGCATGAAAAACAGGTAATAGAGGATATTTTTCACTTTGAAACAAGAACATGCATCCATACTTTTGTCTAGAATTGATATGAATGTTCCAGTTCCTGAATTGCAGTTCAGTGAAAACATGAGCAAATAACCAAATGCCTTACATTTTATTTGCAGTCTTCAAGACAGTGAGGCACCTTCCAAAGATAGATTTAACAATTCTGCAAACCAAATGCTGCATTTCACTCTAACATCATCTCATTGTTTTGTTAGCTATTGCCTTCACTGCTTTACTCCTGGCAAATAATCCAAAGCTTTAAGGGAAATGAAGGCATCATTTGTCAACAGTGAACTGTACAGGGAGAACTGCAATGCAACAAAAGGGTGTGGTTTCTTAAACTATTTAAGATTGTACTACTACCAGAACAAGCAGTTCTCCAGCTTTCCAATCTTCCTTCATCTCAGGATTAGTGCTTATGAAGCTGTATAAGGAAGAAGAATCTCAGCAAGGGAGCCCTAAGAGGCAGAAGGACCCTTCAGTGGCAGCGTGGTCTAGCCGCTGTTTGTGTCACCAGCAGCACACGTGCAGAGCTGCTGAGGGGTTGTTTCAGAGGGTGGTACACCTCACTTTGCTGCAACACCCAATGGCACCCTTCAGGGTTCAGTGGAGACAAGAGGTGTCTAGCTCAAATACCAATTGTTTTGTTCATATTCCACATGTAAATTTTCACCCTTGCCCCCAAGCTGAGTATGTGTTCTGCTTCATGGGGGGAAGCAGCATTAATCCCATCCTTACACATGAAGTCATACCTGCTGAAACCCAAGGACTTGGCAAAACCAAGTGCTTGTTTACTTCTTGTTCCTGCCAAACAGGAGAAAACCACAGGGTCTGACTTGGATGGCATTTTTTGATTATACTGCTCCTTGAACTCCGTTGGGTCCATTTGTAGAGCTTCCATTAATTCACCCACTGGGAAATACAGAAAACAAGCTATTGTTTATTCTCCATCCACAGACAGGTTTACATTGCAAGACTTCTAATTCCTCTGGAGGAAAGGTTCAGCCTTATTACATGCCAGCAGCTTCCTAGCACCGTTCCTCTTTGCTCAGTCACCACCACTTGACCATTCCAACCGGGAGGAACACGGAACCCCGCGACGCCTGCACACAGCGGGGTTCACAACTTACGCGGTATGTTGATGGACTCCGGTATTTTTCCAAACCTGTCGATCTCCCACCTCTCCCGTACGTCAATGTGAAGGACGTTGGCCTTCTTCAAGTCTTTGAGCTCCTGGTAGGAGAGGTTGGGCTCCGCGNGCCCGGCTCCAGCCGCCGCCCGCCGCCCGTAGGGCCCGCACCGCCCGCCACCAGCCCCCGAGCCCCATCCCGGCCCGGCCCGGCGATGGCGGCCGCCCAGGCAGGCCCGGCCCCGCCGGCGGGGAGGAGACACCGCCTTCTCCACAGGGGCGGGGGCTGGCAGCCTTGGTCGCCGCTGGCCGGCGCAGGGGAGCGGCGAGCGCCGCCGGGGAGGCCACGCGTGGCACCTGCCGGCACCGGAGGCAGCCAGGTCACACAGACACCGCCTCCGGTTTCGGTACGTCCAGCATTTACCCTGCATTGCCTGGGCAGGCTAAATTCTACCGGCCAACCCAGACTGTTGAGACGCCTGAAAGCACCAAAGGCTGGGAGATGAAACAGAGATGAGGAATTTTGATGCCAAATCCAGTTTAAACATCCTCAGCCTCTGAGTATTATGCCGAGGAGAAAAGGTGATTTTAGCACTGGCCTGCACCACTTTCACCACTGTCACTGTCCCCTTACACCCACAGGAGTTGGTCCAGGCACCAATGTCCTTTCTGGTGACCAATGAGTGGATAAAAGGGAATGGCAGGAAGCTGCATTACAGGAGGTCTAGGTTAGATATTAAGAAGACCNCACAGCGGGGTTCACAACTTACGCGGTATGTTGATGGACTCCGGTATTTTTCCAAACCTGTCGATCTCCCACCTCTCCCGTACGTCAATGTGAAGGACGTTGGCCTTCTTCAAGTCTTTGAGCTCCTGGTAGGAGAGGTTGGGCTCCGCGGCGGCGCAGAGGCTGCGGCAGCTGGGGCCTGGCGGGGAGGCACAGCCGCTCAGCCCGGCCGCGGGACCCGCTCGGGGCGGGGTGGGGCAGCGCCGCCAAACGCGGCCACACGGGCCGAGCTCGCCCCCGCCCGCCCCGGACAGACCCATCCCCGCCCGCC
>WAAE01018346.1:0-33433 GCA_013400495.1 Nicator chloris | reverse complement strand
TCTTGTGGCTGTGCTGCGCACAGTCAGGAGTTGGACTTGGACTTTGTATGTCCCCTCCAGCTCAGGATATTCTATGAGTCGATGATCCCTGGCTTCAGTTTTGAATATTTCAGTTTTGAACCAAAACCTTAGTTTTAGTTTTGGAAGCTGTCAGTTTTCTAGCCACAAGGACTAATGGCCAAGATAAATGTAAGTGGAGAAATGAGGGTTCTCTTCCACACATTTTAGATCAGCATTTCGTATTTACTGCATACCTTTGTTACATAGCAGCAATTATAGTCTTTAAAAGTAGGCATGCTGGATCTTTTAATAAAAGATGCATTTTCAGGAGTAGGTTGTTGAATCTTTACTAATGAGAGTTTTCCTTCTCAAAACAAGAACAAAATATTTCTTGGTACTGTAAAGTGTGACAAATTGAACTTGGCATATATAACTGGTTCACTAGCTGCCCTTCTGCCAGCCTCTCCATATGGCCTCCTTGACAGGCATTTGCAAATTGTCTCTCTGAAGCAGTATATCTATATATTAATTGTTCAATGCATTTTCAATTTCCCACACAATAAGGATAGAATACCGTACTTCTAGAAATTATCTTTTAAAGTATAATTTACTGTATATTTTATCTGTAGTAAAATAGTGACCACAACTAATCTCCATTTATTACATGTATCACCATAAGAACCATAAAGTGATCAATATGAAGCACCATAACACTTGTCATATGAAATGCATATTCACAGGAAAAAGCATTTTTATGGTTTGGATTTGACCCTGGATTATACTATGTACAAAAAGAGAGAACACACTAGCTTGTTTGCTGAAATAGGAAGCATTCACTAGCCATCTTGTGAAAGACTGAGAGAATTTGAGGTCAGAACAGATCAAGCTTAGCAAACTCCCGCAGCTTGGTGAAAAGGTGGGAAGCAGCACATTCAATTCTCCTTTTGTCTTCATGGCTGCACTCAGTCAACTCCTCCTCAGCAGCTTTCTCCATTTCACCTCTTCTTCACTTGACTTTCCAGTTCTGTACAACCTCCCACACTCAAACCAGTGGCAGCCAACCCAGTTTCTAGGAGCTCCTTCCACGAGTGCTGGACATCCTTTGCCTCTCCTCGGTGGGGATACGCATTCGATGCTGTTCTCCCTTCAGTCCCTCCCACGGTGCCTGCCTTGAAAATCCACGCAGGGCCCAGACCCTGCTGCGTAAGTTCTGAGCACGACTCTCCACAGCGCTGGCAAACCTCTTGGCGCACTGCCCACGGGCACAAACCAAGCGCACACCTCCAGCTCTTTCGGTAAAATTCAGAAGTGAAGATCACCCCATGCTTTGCCCTGAGTTTCCAGGGTGCCCTGCAGCCAGACCTGTCGCTACCTGTTGCCTCTCAGTGGGCCCCGGTGCGCTCCCGGGCGGCCCCGCTTCCTCACCGCTCTTCCCACCCGGGAGACGCGTTGTGTCCTGGAACCAGCACCAACCCCGCTGTCACTCGTGCGGCTGCCGCGGCCTCGGTGCGGAGCCGCCCGGGCTGCGGCCGGGGCGGGGAGCGGCGCGGCGAGGGCGGGGGCGGAGCGGAGCTTCCTCCGCCGCTTCCTGCCGCCGCCGCGTCCGCCCGCCGCCNGCCGGGCGGGCGCGGGCTGGGGGCGGTGAGAGGGGGCTCTGCCCCGCCGCGGCCCCGGGACGGGCGGCCGCCCCTCTCTGCTGCTGGCGGCGCCCGCGGCCGCGCTGTCCGGTGCTTCTCCTGCCGGGATGGTGGCCAAGTGCGGCTCGTGTTCGGTCGCCGGCGACGAGCTGGTGGTGGCGGACGCCTGCTGTCGGTGTGGAGCGGGTTAACCCTGCCCAGACATGAGAATGGCAGCGCCGGGCCGCCTCCGTGAGCCGCAGCGCGTCTCTCGGTGTGTTAGATTGAGGGCAGCCGGTAGCAGGGCCTGCGGCCGGGTTGGACATACGGCCCGGCCACTTGGCGTGGGGCGCGGGGCTGCGGTGGGCGCCCGGCTCCCGCTGCCCGCGCTGTGTGCGCCGGACTGCGGCTGCCGCGGCCGCGGCCTCAAGGGCGGTGTTGGGCGGGCGCGGAGCGGTCCGTGTCCCGAGTTAGATGACAGCCCGGTGCCAGTCCCAGCGGTTGGCCTGTGACCTGATATTCTAGACCCACAGCTGCAACTCTCCACGTTTTATTTATTGATGGGATTCTCTGATTTGATTCCTCTTTGGTTCTTTTTCTTTCTTCTGCTGTCATGTCCTTTAGTTTAGGACTCTGTCCTGCCCTTGCTATAGCCATGTTGCTACTTGCACTGTTAAACACGATATGCACAACAGCACATCTTTGTGCAATTAAACTTAGGTGCAATAGAATGAAGACATCAAGAACATGGAAGCAGATGGCAATAGCTGCAGGTGTAACTGTTCGAGTTGCATGTCATCTTTAACTACAGGTATTTCCCAATTCCGTTAAATAATCCTCTCATACAAGCATAAAGAACAGACTTTTATTTAAAGGATTCTTTCTCCTCTCATTTTCTAGCTTTTAAAACAGAAAGATAGTAATGGCACAAGCACATGCAAGCTTGAAGCAGATTATGCCTTTGTGAATTTTTTTTTGTGTTTACTACACTTGTAAATATTTTGTGATATTTCTTCATGAAATATTGAAGAACTGGTGCTCTGTAGCTTTATTTCTGTGAGATTCACAGAACTGCAGCTAATGTCTCAGGGGTTCTGTTTTGAGCATCAGTTGTAGGTCGAGGACAGGTTGTTCTGCTTCAGACATGCCATCAAAGCAAACTGGGGCAGTCTGTGTGGAGGAAGAAAGTGGAATTAAATTTTGTGTTCTTGATGGCAAGACTTAGACTTTCAAAGAGCTCAAACTAGTAGTAACTTACTGTTTTATCTGTTCTACCCTCGCTGATTAACCAACTCCCACAACACCCTTCCAGAATAGATGGGAAGTTATGGGCAGCCATTGTCTTCCTTTATGTTCTCCAACTCAGCCCTTTAGGCAGAGGTACAGCAGGATTCTTAGCTTGAAGTATTGCCTTATGTGGGTTTCAGCCTTCTTTCTCACACTCATGCTGCAACCACAGTTCCTTTTTTATTTCTTTGAATTCACAGAATTAGCATTTCTTCAAAGTTCATCCTTTGCTCATATTGCCCTTTATTTTCTGTTATGACATCTTGGACTGCCTTTTCCCCAGGTTTTGGCCCCATGGTTATCCTGGCAAAGTACTGGTTACTTTCCAGCTGTTCCAGTTCTTATGCCCTCAGATTTTCTGTGGTGATGGTACAGTAATGTTGGTGTTTGTATCATGGGAGTGCACAGTCTGTCATCTGACTGCCTTTTTGCATACAAAGTTTTCACTTGCAAGCCAACATAATTCATTATAATCTATGGCTCTTTTTATGGTCCCTAGGTGTTTTGCTTTTTAAAGGATGATTTTCTAGAAAGACCTATGTTGTACCATGTATGCATCTACCCAGATGTTTTTCCCTTTTGGTATGTTATGAAAAAACCCCAAACATTTAATGTGGGATAGACGATAAACAGAAGTTGCAGTTTGCTTTATGGGGCTGGATATTGCCAGGTATATCTGAAATTTTCCATGAAACTTTGCTATAAGATACTAGCAAAAAATATGTCATCAAAATGCTACTTTTTTTACCCACTCAATGCTTTAATATACTCTCCCAGTTGCAGAGTCTTTTAATTTTTGTTTCTGGACATGTCTGGTTTCTGTTCATCCTTAGAGGTAATTTTTCCGTGGCAGGTGATTTTAGAAGGAAATCTGAGGGGGATTGTGGAGGATATGAACATGAAAGTTGATAGAACATGCTTAGCATGGGCAGCTGGCTAAAGTGGATTACTGAGAGATGCTATGAGATTTTTACTGTCACTTGGAAAGTTCTATCTAGCAGTCCAAAGCCTCCATCTCACTCCTTGCTCAAAAAGTACATCAGTGTCTCACCCTCTTTAGGACTGTAATACATCTTCAGGATTGGCGTTTGAGCTCCAGTGACAGTGTAGGATGTGTGATGTGCCTTTGGGCTAGGAAATCTTGGAGATGACGCTTTCAGAATTTCAGATGACATTTTCCAGGAGAAGAAGCTTCGCTGCCACTACCAGTCAGTGATTCTGGTCCTTTTACTGCTCTCGCAGGCAGCGGGGGCTTGTTTTCCGCAAAGGTTTCAGTGGCTGTCAGAGCGCTGAGCCTCCTGGCCTGCTGATGGCTGACACTGCCCAGCTGCTGACCATGATGGATGTGGTGCCTGTTTGGATTGGGTGACACTTGGTCTAGTGGTGAGCAAGGCAAAATGCCACAGGTAATGCTCGGAACAGATGTCCAAAATATATCAACTTGTGACTTGCATCAAAACATGTAGCAGTTCTGCAGAGGATCTGGCGTTACTGATCCATACAGGGACCTTTCACAGATGTGTTTTGAAGCATCTTTGGACTTAGTCTGCACATCTGTGCTGTTCCTTCACCCCGTTGGTGCAAGGCTGCTGTTGACAGCTGGACAGTTCTCTTAAGTCACATGAAAATGCCAATTTTTCCCAGTATTCAGAGTATGCTCTGCCCTTTCAGTGTGACACAGGTTTTTCTTTGCATTAGCAACGTAAAATGATACAATTTTAACTTGAAAGTTTGACAAGTAGTGAGACAGCTGGAATTTAGGCTATCACAGATGAATTGAGGGATTGAGGTAAATATATTTACCCCAGCTTCTTTGAATTCAGGTGCTCACTGATGAAATAATTAACAATACTGGTTTCACAGCTAATGGACAGTTCTACTGGGAGAGTATTACTTGTATCCGAAATAGTACCTGGAGATTATGTGTAGACTCACTTGGCTACATTTCATAGGGTCAGTATGCTTAGATAGGCTGGTGGGTTTTGCATAATTTTTATCTCGTTTGCATTCTAATAATGCAACTGTAATCCTCCTAGTTAACCAAGAATCAGAAAAATATTGTAATAGGTATTACACAGATAAGAACAAAAATGTGGCACTTGTCTGAAAGAGCTCACACCCTAATTATAAGAGGAAGGAAAAAGGGCATCTAGGCAGATGGAAGCAGTGATATGATATTAATCAGTGCAGCAGGTTATTTCTCTGACATACTGGTGGTCTGGTCTGTGTTTCTTATAAGCATCATGGTGAAGATACAGCATGGGAAGACTCACTAAGGTGACACATTTTAACATTTTGTAAGTGAACTGTAGACATTCTAGGAGGAGGGACTCATCTTCCAAGTGAGAAGTGCAAGACGGTAACGTGGGAGAAAGTTTTAGGAAGTGGAGACAGTGAAGACAGTTTGTGTTTCCAACTCTCTTGCATAAAGATGTTGTGAAGAGGAATAACCTGGTTGGTTGGTTGATTGGGTTGGTTTAGTTTGGTTTTCCAAGGAAAAGTGATTTTTAGTTCATACTAGCCTTGTAACTTTTATTGGTCTTAGCTCTACTGAATTACTGAAAAATATATATTTTTTTAAAATAGCAGTTATTTATTTGAGGAACGTTCAACTCTTGTAAGCATCTAAATACATACTTTATGAAGAGGGTCAGTTTCTAAATATAGGAATATTAATGCTGTTAAATATAGACTATTTCAAGCATATCTTACATTTAAAATAGTCTAAGCACACTGTAGATTTAACTTAACAAGTTGAGCACAATGATTTTTGGCATTCCGTCAAATCTGAGGCTTTTAAAATTAGGCAGATCTTTGAAGTGATTTGTTTTTTCTAGAATGGTGGAAATGAGCAGTTGAGTGAGGAGGTTTTGATCTTAATCAACTTTTTATAGGAAGATTGACATCAGGAGTTTTTAAGAAGTAAAAAGTCAGCTGAGAATAGCTAGTGATGGTGATGATTACACTTCGAACTCTTGTATGCTGAGCTCAAAGAATCTGAACATGTTTGGCAAGGATTAGTTCTTAGTTTTGTATGAAATTATTTTTTAAAAGGAGAAGGTTTAGGTTTTTCAAATCTAACTTCTTATATTTTTTGGTTTTTTCCAACAAAACTGTATAATTTCTACTTTAGATTTTTACTGTGTGCCAAGTAGAGATGAGGGTAGAGCTAAACTCATGTTTTTCTACCACAAAAATCAGTGTCTTTTTATTTGTGAGATTCATTAGTCAAATATCATGTGCTCCATGACTTGATTTTATGTGTACGGAATGAAAAACTTAAATATATTTGTTTTTCCATCGCAAAAGAAAACTTCACGTGAAGATTCGTGGTGACCTCTTTCTGCATAGGAAAAGGAGGAGAGTCTGTCCCCTTTAGGATACTCCATAGTTGGTGGCTGTAGACAGAAAATTCTCATTGGATGTATTAAGAAAATATGAGAATGGGTTGAAAGGAGTCAAATTGTGGGAATACTACCATGGTTTTTAATCTTCAGTGTGTCAAGTTAATTTTGTCTGAATTGTTCTGTTCTTTTTGCCTACTTGTCCTGAATGGCTTGTGCCTATGGCCAACAATAAGCTATAGAGCATCCCTTTTGTTTTTTTCTTAGCTATATTTTATGCTTTCTTGGGTCTGTTTGTTCAGGATTTTCATTCCAATAAAATCTCAAATCTTTTATTTCCCATAAACTGAAATATTTCTGCAAAGTTATTTCTGAAGGACCCTAAGTTTCTTCCTCGTTTAGCTCAATTAAATATGATAATCAAATTCCTGGCATAAACATTTTGATTTTGAAATTATGTTGGTTGATGTTGATCATGTTTTTATTAAATGGGATCTTTCATTTGTAATGTTTTCAGTCCCTGAATGTACTGGAAAAGGGCAGGCAGTACTCCATATACACCTGCATTGTAGATCATGTGAAGTAGCTCGTTGCTCTTACACTTCCATCACACTTCCATGCTTTTCAAAACCAGGGACAAACCCTGTCTCTCTAAGTCCTTGATACGCTCTGGTTTTTCCAAGAGCTCACAGGTCAGTAAACATTGTCTGATGGATGTCGGTCTATGTGTGTGTCCATGAAAAGTAATTAATCTAATGGTCCGTGTTGTCTTTTCTTCCGCCTGCTCTTAGTGAAAGGAGACTGAAAAGTGTCTGGGCTGTGCAGTGTGAATTCTTATGCCAGTGTTCATTTCTAATGCTGTGTTGATTAGGTTGGGCCTGAAGTACCATGCTTTCAGTCATTGTGGGTATCAGCTGACACTCTTTTTTCCCCGTGCTTGAGGGTGCCTAGGATATGGGTCCAGCAGTGGGTTATGTTTGCCCTGATGCAGGTTGTATCACTTGTGCTATGGGTCACAGGATTTCACACGTGGGAAAGACTTGCTTGTATTTCAGCTGGTTGGGCCCACAATTATTTATTGGAGCTCTCTAAATGTACTGATTCAAAAGTGACTTTCATTAGAGTGAAGTCTGTGGTTTGGACAGTCTTACATAATCTGTCTAAAGAGATCAAAGTTGTTATGCTGAAATGAACTCATAGATTGGTTATGTCAATGTTGAATCACCTAAACACAACTATGTTCCTTTAGGGAGGACATTTTTGCTGTCTTTGCTGTTGGTTCTTTACATAATTTAGTGTAAAGTCTTGTGTTTTCTTACAGCATCTCTATAGGCCCTACTGTTTGCTGAATGTCTTGATGAATCTTGTGCTCAGTTAGGTGGCAATGCAACAAGTGGTGATGGGTAGTTTCACATGAAACTTGGGTATATATGAGAAGCTGCCAAGGCAGAAAGACACAGTTGAAGTTGTTTGAGCCTCCTCATGTTCTAGGTATGCCAGGTTGCATGGCTGTTGATGGGCATTAGGTGTGCTAACATCTGTTGAAAATACATAGTCAAGAGCTGGAATATTTAGATCTTTCTTCCTGTATGAACAGGAATTGGGAACCCGTGAAATCAGCAAAGCTGAATTCAGTGGTACTGTTCCCTTGCATGTCTGAGGTTTATAACCATAAGTTTAGGAAAGTTTGAAATCTGTAATTTCAAACAACAGAAAGAACATCATGGTATTTCATATAGTATAAGCTAATTTATGTGTAGATGTAGCATTTTGCAAAAAAAAAGCGCTGTGTTTTGAAGGCTTGAGGAGACATGAAGCTGTTGATGCAAGGAAGCAGCGAGTAAAGATTTCTTTCATACCCTACAAAAATTTGACTTGTCCAATTTGGATCTCTAATGGGTAGGTAAGCATAAAACCTCTAACACTAACAGTATGTTGGGATGTGGAGCAGAGGCAGGGATGTCTGTCCAAATGTGTAGGAATCTGGAATGGAAGTCAGTGGTACAGATTGCCTGCTTTGCTTCAGGGAAGGCTGCTCAGATACCAGTGGTGGTGGTGGTGGTGCTCTAATATCAATATTCATGACTGTTCTGCTGATTGGCTTAGTGGATAAGTAAGGAGAAGGAATATTGAATTCAATATACTGCTTGATTCCTGTATCTCTCAGAGCTTCAGTAGTACAAAGGTCTAAATGCATATACAGAAAAGATTAAAAAATCATAAGGAGACAAACTTGCTAAACTTTGGCAAACTTAACTAATTGATCTGTAGTAAGAATATACCTTTTGCTGTTCCCAAATGCAGGGCATTTTAGAGGTTTAGTATACCTAAATGCAGTAGCACAGCTGAAAATCTTTGGTCCTGGTGGCTCAGGTGACATTTTTAGCCTGTTTCTGGTACACAACAATATGTCATTTTATTTCTGAACAGAATGCCTCACGTTTGCAGTGTTTGAGTATTTGACTGTTTTACATTCATATACTTTGTATGTGAAAACAAAAAATCTGTTTTTATGAACCACACTGTTAAAAGACGAACTGTAAACTAAGCCCCAGCAGCTGTCTGTATGATGCATAACTACAGTCCTTCAGTGGATGCACATTTGGATTTTCATTAAATGACTGGTGTGCTGAAATCTCTCAGGATTTTTTTAAAAGTTTACTGGCAAATATCTATGCTTTAATTCTGTTCTTCATAGGACTCTTTGATTAATGACACAGATTTCCTGTGAGAGACTTCATCTTTACGGATTCTCCAATGTTTAATAGAGGGATCAGTTTGCACTCCAGTCTGTCATCCCGTGTAGGACAGAACACTTTAATCAGATTTGGAAGACTTTTTTATTTTCTTTTCTATTTCTTAAATTTTCTTTGAAATTGCTCAAAAACCTTTGGAGAATGTGCCAAGGATAAATAATGACTGAAACCTTTCATAAGGGATATATGTTAAGGAAGAGAAACGTTTATTTTAATGAAGTTTTTCTGGTATGTTATGGTTGTAATAACTTACTTTACAATAGCAAAAATAAAATCTTAATACCTCAAGTATTTAACACTACTGCCTAGAAGTGAGTGTGCATGTCCCCTTTTCCTACAGCTACAATTCAGTGTCCTGAAGTGTAACTGGTGTTGCCACATTTCTAAGACTTCATTCCTGATACATTTATACTCCTTGTTACACAATAGCTGACATTAGACCAAGCCTAAAATTGTGTGATGTTCGAATGTGTGATTTGATCTTATGCTTTTAGAGTTCAAACTTGCTACATTCAGTGAAACATTTCAATAAACAATAAGTAACCTCTATTTGTCTTTCTTAGTAAGCAACAGATGCGGGTGAAAGATCCGTCAAGAGCCAACCCTGAGAAGCCAAAGAGAAGCAAAAGGCCTAACAGGCCACAGGATGAGGACTCTTCAGATGATATTTCAGGTAAGTACATAGGGTGATGTTTGTCCTGAAGTTGAGAGCTAATAACTTCCATGTTGACTTGATGAAAACCACAAATCATTGGTACCATGAAATACTTTTCTTGTTTGAATTTATAACAGAAATATCCCCAGTCAAGTGTTTATGACATGATCAGTTGTTACACTACATGACTTCCCTGAAGGGCTGGAGAGTTGGTTGATACTTGATGACAACCTCTTCAAAGCGGAATTATCCTTTCCTCTCCATGCGAAGTCAAGCATACGTGGCAGGAGGCTGCGTGGCTGAACAGGGAGTTTCCAGTTAAGCTCAGAGGGAAAAAGGAATGGCAGAGAGGATGAAGGCAGATTTGGGCTGCCCTTGCAGAGGTCTGGTGTGTGCAGGATTAGGGATTAGGTAAAGCAACTTCAGTTAGAATTGGATCTAATGAGGGGTGTAAAGAGTAAGATGAGCCTGTATGGATACAATAGCTGTAAAATGAAGACTAGGGTGAGTGCAAACCTGCTGCATGAGGGACTGAGGGTTCTAGGGACACAGGATGTGGGAAAAGGCTGAGGAGCTCGCTTCTTCCTTTGCTTCTCTCGTAACATGTAAGCTCTGCACTTGATCCTCCCTGGCTTGTGCCCTTAATGGCAGACTCTGGGTTGTAAACGTTGTGTAGAGTAGAAGATTGAGAACTGTTAAACAAACTGGATGTGTACAAGTCCATGGCATCAGATGGAATGCATCTGAAGGTGCTGAGAAAACTGGTTGATGTCATTGTGAAGCTGTGCTCTGCCTTCTTTTCATGGCAACAAATTGAAGAGAGCAGTTGATATGCAGGAGGATAGGTCTGCCATTCAGAGTGACTTAGACTTGCTGGAGAAATGGGCAGGCAGAAACTTCTCAGTGTTCAGCAACGGCAAGTGGAGAGTTTGGCACCTGGGCATAACCACATGCCATTACAGGGTGGGAATTAAAGCAGCTGTGCAGGAAAGGTCCTGATGCACACGCTGAATAAAACCAAGCTGTTTGTGCCTACTGTAGGCGAGATTGTATTAATGAGAGTGCAGGGTGGGCAGGTGATTCTTTCCATCTTTTCAGCACGTGTGGGACTTCATCGGGAGAACTGTGCCCAGTTGTGGGCTCCCTCTTATAAGAAAGGCTGACTTGTCAATGAGGCCAGTGGTTCACGTCCTCCACATTTTTAAGGAGATTGAGAACATGATGTGGGAAGAGAGGCTGAAGGAAATTTTTCACTCCTTTGTTTAGCCAAAGGAGTGAAAGTATAATTTCTTTCATTGACTGCCTGATGATAGTTACAGAGAAGGCAGAACCAGATTCTTGTAGGAGGTCCACAACAAGAGATCTAAAGGCAACAGACCAAATTTAGGGCATGGAAAGTTTGACTAGATGTGAGGAAATTTATTTCATATTTACTCTGAGGGTGATCAGACAGAAACCTGATTTTCTAGTGAGTTGGCAAAACTTCAGTCCTTGAAGATACTCGACACTCAGCTGAACAAAGCCATGAGCAAACAGATCTAAATTAGTATTTGGCATTGCTTTAAGTGAGAGCTTGGACAAGATCGCCTTCAGAGGTGACTTCAAACCTAGCTTATTCTGTGATATAGTGGAATTTGTGCAAAAAAATATGCCAGAGAAGAATGGTTGATTTCACGTTCAGAATGAGCAGTTGTAGTAGGGATGCATGGGTATTTGAAAATCTTTCTTTCTTTATGGGTTGAAAAGAGGTCAAAGCCCTGTGTTGTTATATGCAAAAATAGATTTATCTATTATTTTATTGTCAAAAAATGGGAAATTAGTTTTGTACAAAAAGAATCCTTGTACTTTTGTACAAAAGTATTTTATCTGGTTTTAAGAGGTGGCATTTATTGACTTGAAAAGAATTTCCATTATGGAAAGACTGAAAGAGATTCCTTCATAAAATTCAGTATGTGGGGAGCAGCTGGCGGATCTTTCCTACTTTAATTCTTTGCTGTTTTTTTTGCCTAATGCTGAATTCATTGAAGACTATGGCCTTTCAGTGTACATGTGCTCTCTTTCATAGCTATTATATTTGATGGATTAAAGCAAGTGTGTGTCATTTTCTGTAGGGCTAACGTGCCAGCACGTGAGCCAAGCAGTGGACGTGCATCATGTGAAGAGAGCGGTGGCTCAGAGCGTGTGGTCAATCTGTGCGGAATGCCTGAAGGAGAGGCGGATGAGCGAAGCTGAGCCCGCGGCGCCTTCAGACATCTGGCTGTGTCTCAAATGTGGCTCTCAGGTAAGCATGGGCGCTCAGTTTGCAGAGGTGGAGTTTCTAAAGGATGCCACTGGTGTGATTCCTTGTCTGTTTGGGATCTCATTACCTCCAGAGGAAGAGTGTAATATAAGTTGTGAGAGTCCCTGCTTCAACTTCCTCACAAAGTGGGATGTGACCTTATGTTCCTGTCTCGTTTTGGGCAGTGTTTAGGGTTGTCTTTATGTGTCACAGTGCGGTGTGGCATCACGATTAGTAAGTGATGATCCTGCCTTTTCTCTGTTCTTATCTGCATCCTCTTGCCTCTTACAGAGAATTGGCTCTGGGAGCTGTGGTTCCAAAATGTATCCGTTCAGCTGGCTCCTCTGGCAGAAGTTCCCATGAATAGGAATGAATGAAAAACCAAACATGTATATTGCCAAATGAGCTTGTGCTGTGGACACTCAATTGCTGGATTTGTTTGAAACCAGGAAGAAAGGATTGTGTTGGAGTGAGAGTGCTGCTCATGTGGCAGCTAGCCATTAGATTGGATCAGTTATAATGTCAAATCGTGGCCTCAGAGTTTAAAATGGCAGGTCCTGACCCAAAGGGCTGTCACAGATTTCTGCGCTGGGAGTGAAGTAAAGAAAAAATTTTGTTTGATACAGCAGCATTCAGTTTATGGGCAGTGTCAGGCTTGGTTCAGCCAATAGTTGCCTGAACAAAGCATTTCACAATTTTCTTGGAATTTCAGGAGGTTTTACTGTAGAAAACTACTTTCAGTAGCTTTTACTATAGAAGCCAGCTCCCACCAGTATAATATGAGATTTGATTTTGCAAAGAAACATGCTATTCACTGAGTTCAGAAGATAGTTCACTAGATCTGAGGACTCGTATATCTTGTTTGAAAAATTTCTGTTAAGGAGGACTTTTAAAAAGAGTTAATTCTGTGTGCTTGTTCCTGTTCATGGTGTTAACAGCTTCTAAAACTCATACCTATTCAGAGACCAGTCCTGAGTCTAAGCCCCACTCTGTTCATACCTGAACAATTGCAAATGCTTTCTCTTGAAATTGCTGTACATAAATGGTGTGTTCTGAGCAGTTTTGTAGTTCAAAGCACTTTATGTACTTTTTTCATTTGCTGTCTGGAATGCATTTGACGTTCTTGATCAGTGAGGGTTACCTATGCTGTCCTCTTCCTTAATATTCTGTGGACCAAATATGCTACATAGTTGTTTCATTCACAATTACTAGAGTATTCTTGCTTTTGTGGATCATATAATTTTTTGTCTGTTGATATTTATGCAATACTTATCCAAAAGCTAGGAATTATTTCTATTCAGTTAGAACAAACTTAATAAATCTCCCTATTTTTAAGTGATTTTTCCAAGCAGAAAAGATGAGAATGTTAAATCCTCTCAATCCTTATGAATGCTAAATAAGTATGGCAGAATAGCTTCTTGTCTAATTTTATAAAGTGGAGGTTTTGTATTTAGTTTATTTACTAATAATATAGTCTTTTCCTTCTTCCCTCTCCCCCCTTACTGGGTTGATGTGTCCATTTTTAGGGATGTAGTAAGAATTCGGAAGGCCAGCATTCTCTGAAACACTTCCAAACTGCACGCACAGAACCTCATTGCATCGTTATCAACCTCAGCACATGGATCATATGGTAAGAATCAGTGTGCAGGTGTTTGTGTGTGCATGTATGTAAGGACTTCACTTACAGCAGTGTCTTCTCATGATAAAGAATGATTCTGACAGATAAAATTAATGTTTTCTGTAGAGGAAAGGTAGGCTTTCTGGAGGCAATATGTGTTTGTCCTTTGTATTCTCTGAAATTGTTTAAATCTGTAAAGACCACTGTGGATTGGGACTGATCTATAGAAGAGCATATATGAAATGAAGGAATTCAATTCTATTCCATTTTTTAGTGTGAAAAATTGAAACTGAGAGCTTAAGTAATTTGTGTAAGGTTGTTTGGGAGGTTTGCTAGAGCTCGGATGTGTATGCAGATGGCCCTGAATTCCAGTTTGTTTCTTCTTTTGGTTAGGTGTTACGAATGTGATGAAGAGCTGTCAACGCATTGTAACAAAAAAGTTCTGGCTCAGATAGTTGACTTCCTTCAAAAACATGGTGCCAGGGCTGAACCAAGTAAGTTTGCACGAATAGTTTTATGTGGAGACACCTGTAATATACTGTCTCTAAAAATAAGCAGTTCAAATTTTGAATCATGTTAAAAATACAAATGAAAAATTATGTACAATGTGATCATAATGTAATTTATAATTACAAAGCTACTGTGGGAAGTAATGCCTGTCAAAACATAATGTCACTTTTTTTTCTCCAGTATGATTATATTTTAAAAATATTTTGGGCACTGTAGGACAGTTTTTCCAAATTTTGTCTTTAACGAAGAAACTTTACCATAGAGGAGTTGTTACCTTAAATAACATAACGCTATATAAATTTCAAAATTAATCATAAATTAATGCATAGAAATATATCAAAGTGTACACTATACATTCACTGTAAATGAATTTAATTTTCTTGGTATGGATGTATCACAGCTTAAAGTTTTCTGATTTAAACTTGTGCTCCACAGTTAGCTAGATTTGTTTAAGTGGATTTTCTAGTACTCTGTTGTTGGATGTCATGTCCATTTTCACGGTTTGGTTTTAATTAATAGAATGGTCATTTCTACTAAAATAAGATAATAGTAAATTATTTTCTTACATTAGGAGCATCCTATACCTTCTCAATATATGTGATAGTTTATAGAACTTTGTATGTGTGACCTTCAGCTGTCTACTCTTGATAATGTTGATGTTATTCATCCCTGCTGTAACACACTTGACAGCATTTCTGGCTTGTGATTTAGTGCATTGAATTCCACATTTGCTTCTTGAAAACCAGTTTGAGTAAACTTCTAAAACAATTGGTTGCATTTTTTAGCAGAGATAATCAACCAGTTAGAAGTAAGAAAGGAGAATGGTTGCCTTACAGAATTACACTAAGTATTCTTCTAGCTGCATGTGTGTAAATCCTACTGGCTTTAAGAGATGTTACATAATTTTTGAGGGAAAAAATTAAGGGCTGCTTAAAAATAGGATATTTTGGTCTAGTCACAGGTTGTATATTAAATTACTCAATTTTAATAAGTTGATATATTGCTACCTTTTGCATCTTTTTTTCTTGGAGCAGTGAAAATACAGCATGTGATTTCTCTTCTGTTCACAGCTTTAGTTTCAAATTTATGTGTAATAAATGGATATTGCAGCTTTCTTGCAGATGAAAATGCTGTGGTGATTTTTTTTCAGTTAATGTAGCATCTAAAAGTTTCAGATTAAGAAGTTTAGAAATTTTCTGTGAAATGTCTTAAATTAAGCAACTAAAATTCCAAACTAAGTCAGGAAAAGTAAGCATATTTATAGCAGAGCAGAGCGGCATACGTTTCTGCTGTATATGCATCTGTGTTTAATTTTGATACTGTGTTTTGAAAATGCTTACATTTCATGTAAATGTTTGCTGATATAACTGGAAACTTTGATGTAACTGGAACGAAAATAGTCTTTTTTTTTTTGTTTAGGGCTTAGACATAGCCTTGCAGGGTGCCTGCCTTGGCAGCGAGAGGTCTGAGCGTGCCAGGTCGCTCCTGCAGGGCAGTCGCGTCTCCTGCTCCGTTCTGGGAAAGGGTCGAGGCTCAAGAGCAGGCTTGGATTCATGCATAAAGCATGTGTGTGTACTTCCAGTGATGTTTTAAAGGTGAAAGTCTGTGACTCTCTCCACTCTGTCTGTGTTGAGCGGTTTGGATTGAGTTCCTGAAAGCTCTGGGAACGCTGACCCAAAGATGATTTGTTGGGTTTTCCGGAGTGGCAGGGAAAAGACAGAAAAGCTCTTTGCCTGGGACTGTCTGTTGCTTAGGGCCAGGCTCCTTGCTGGAAGAGGCTGGAAGACAGGCGTGTATTCATAAATGGCTGGTGTGCATGACAGGGAACTCCTGGCCAGAATTGGCACTCTTGGTTCATTTTCATAAATGGCAGACTTGGTACTTCCACTGCAGAAATCTGAAGTTTTTTCTTTTCTTTAAATTAGACTATCTTTAGGGATTCTGAAAAAATAAAATCTGAAATTGAAATGTAGTTCATGCTGTTGTCCAGAACACAAAAGGACATGATGTATTACTGTGAAAATTAACTCTACTTTCGTTTTGGTTTAATTTTTTTTAGTGTAACATTTAATTTCATTGATATTTCCAGTGTAACTATCATTCTTTACATTATTAGTTGGTGTAGATTTTTAAATTTTATTTTGTATATTCACCCCTTAAAAACATAAGCTAATTTTAAAAAAAGAAAAAATAACTTTTGAGAAACAAGTAGTGTAAAACTGGCAATTAGTTCATATTTCTCACTTAAAAATCAATCTTGTGCTTTCTTCCCCATTGCTTTTCCATTTCTTCCTGAAAAAGCAGTCAAAGTGAAGACAGTTCTCATAGCAGAATGTAGCACTGTAACAAGAATTCATCTTACGTCTTTCTAGATTTCTTTCTGCTGTAACAACTGGTCGGCATGGTGCATCATTAAAATTCAAATAAGCATTGTGTAGAAATTTCTGTAGAAGTGCAGTATGAACATGGAGTAAGTAGCAAAACAGGGCTGCTAGGATTTTTTTTGTTTTCAGTTCTCAAAAGTGCAGGATTCATTTAAAGATAAAATGATCAGTTGAAACATATGAGGGAGGGTTATATAGATTTCCTAATTAATGCATCTTGGAAAATAAACAAAAGCAAAATGCTTGTCATTTGGTACTAATGTGGTGGAATAGTGTGGCAGCAGGATCCCTGCTTTTCATTCGGCCTCTCATAAAGATTCAACTTCACTTCAGCTGTAAAAATGTGCAAATTACATTACTACTACATGACTGACTTCTGTAATTACATTAAGCGATTGAGATAAATCCCAGTGCTGGGTTCCCAAAAGAATGCTTGCAGCTGTGTGATTTTCACATCTGATCCTATGGTTTGTTGTACCCAGCAATGCCTGCTCTTTTCTTTTTTTTCCCCCCCTTTTTTTTAGAGGAATCTATTTGGTTAAGAGGTCATGTTGGGCACAAGCTGGAAGAAAAAAGCAAGATTGCTTTCTAGGGTGTACCACCCAGAAATTTGTTTTGTGGAGAAGGTTAGCAGGCCATGATGATTTCCACAGAAAGGCAGGTGCAGTATTGTCCGTGTGGCACACTTGTGAGCTTCACATGGACATAATGCACATGTAGTACACAGGAACCATGCTGAGACATTGCAATCTGTGTGTCTGCTCATTTACTGGAGAAAACAAATTGTTTTGCTGTCTTAAAAGTGAATCTTATGTGTATTTTCCTTTACAAAAGCCAGATTATATGTTGGTGGAAACATAAGATTGCATGCTTTTTATAGAGCAGTTTAATTAAATTGTTTCACGTGGCAATAAAATGGGAAAGAAAAGGATAAATTCTCGAATTTTGTAGTTAAATTTATTGTTGGGAGGGGCAAGCAGAGGAATGAGGTTTTGCTAGTAAGTTCAGAAGCTGTCCAGATTTGCCAATAAGTGAAAGTTAGAAACTCGATTTTTATTTTGATGGCTGTAACTGATGTATAAAAATAGATATAATTTTACAGTACATGTGAGAGTGGCAGACTTGGATGGAAAAGCAGGTAGTGTGATGAATAACCTTGCAGATTTGCATTCTGCTGTGGATGTTAGCAATTGACAAAGGATCATATTGAAAAAAATGGTATTCTTTCTTGAGTGACTTTTACTACATGTAGTTTGGAGTCATAGAAGACCATTCTATCTACTTAAAATTAACAAGCAAAATAAAACATTATGTTGATTCTCTGAATCTGAAATATGCTTTGGCAAAAAGACATTTTTGTTATTGGTCAGAAATTTTCTTTCAAATTTGCTTTCTTGCTAGTAAGCTCCTTGCAAACCAATGAAAATTGAATCATTGACAAAAAATTTTTTTAGGCATTCTGTCATTTTTAAGCATGGATTATTACCTTTCCTGTCCATGTGGTTATTTACTTGTGAGGTGTAACACAAGTCATCTGAGCATAGAGGATCAAAAGCAGTCCTTGAATAGGTTGCTTTTCCACCCTGTGCAGATGTCTTTTCCAGTTTATAACATTGTGTCAAGACTCAGAGAAATAAAATTACACTTTGTAATCTTTGATTTGATAGTATTGTAACACTGCTAGAGAAATAGGGCTTTTAAACTGTAAAGCTAGTGACCATTTCAGGAGAAAACCAGGCTGTTTTTCTAAGGGTTGGATTCTCATTTTTGTACAGTGTTGAAAAAAATCTACTTTTTTTTTAGATAAAAAAGAAGTGCCAGACAATTCAGTAGCATTTCATAGTACAACACGATGAGAACTTGGTAAAAGAAAGGCAGTCTATTAACCTTGGTTTTACTGTGAAGACCTTCAGCTGAAGTACCAGAGTTGTATTCAATAAAAAAGGCTTGACCTTGGAATAAAAGTGCGTATTCCTGGAACCATTATTTTTAATTAAAAAAAAGTTGCATTGAAAAGATGAGCAAAAGTGCTTACTCCTCTGACTGAAAAAAAAAAATCTGATGTCATTTATCTTCTTGCTTGCATACCATCTGCACCCCCAGACACAGCAGCAAAGGCGGTACAGAAGTCCATGTATGCTGCAAATGTTTGAAATGCTGGTGAAACAAATTGGTAGGGAGCCCACAGTAAGTTTCCTTTTGCAAGAGGATGTGTCGGCACCGTGTGTGCTTGTACACCTGGGGCAGTAAGTGGCTCTGCTTTGTGGAATGAATGCTTGTCTATGCTGATGTTTGGCTGAGGAATCTCAGTCACTGCCCATGAGGCTGGTGCTGAGCAGCTGGGGGACAAAGCAGTGTTCCGTGCCTCCGGAGAGCTTATGGGACAGGACCAGAGGTGAGCAGAGCAGGCACAAGAAAAGCTGCAGAAAAGAGCAGCAAGAAAAGGGTGCTTTGGAGGCAAGAGCTGTAGCAGAGGAGCAGCTTCTGCGGCTTTTTTTTCCCAGGGCTCTAGTGGGAAGAGGGCTTTCTAGCATGGGAGAGAGCAGGGTGGTGTCGGGAAGCTTTGCCAAGCGTGAGGCTGTGTCTATGTACAGAAACAGCTGTCTGAGAGTTGGAGGTGGATATCATGGTGGGACCAGAGGTGGGCACAGACCTGGTGCCTGTAGAGAGGTGGTCAGTAGGGTGTGATGATCTGGGTGGAGAGCTAGGCAATGGGTTTTGGCAGAGCGCTCAAGTGGAGTGTCTCTGCAGCCAGATACACTTTGTCAAAGGAAGAGAAGGTTCCGGTGATCAAGTCACAGCTTAGGTGAGAGTTTTCCTTGTATGGCTGCATCAGAAGGGTCACCTCTGCAGCAGAACAGCAGGAAGACTGTGGCAGAGGGGCATGGTCTGAATGTGAGTCCCAGGAACAGTGGGATGCTCTGTCCCTGCTGTGGACGGACAGGCCCGCCTAGGGCTGATGTCCACACTACATGAGAAAGGCAGAGGGCTTAAGGGTCACCATGCAAATCCTCTAAAAGATTAGTTAACTAAAGACAGAAGTCTGTCTGAATTTAATTACTTCGGTGCTTTTTACCCATCTTGCTCTCATTAATGTTAACAAGGTCCTTTATAACAAATATTACTGCATGTGGATGAATGACTTGGACTACTTTTATTCTGTTAGGCAAGGAGCTGAAAGGCCTTGTGGGCAGCAGCAGACGACAGCCATTTTGATGGAATCCTTCAGCTGGGATCCTCATGTATATACTGGCTTAAAAGTCACTTTTCATACCCAAAAGCACGCCCGTTAAATTACAGGATTGCAAGTTTGAGTAGGCAAGGGTCCATGAAACAGTTGTTCAGTGCAAATTCACTTTAAAAAATTACATATTAGCTTTTTGATTAATAACATGCTTGTAGCCTTGGGTCAGTCTTGCAGAAGGACCCTCCAGCACCAATCTGTAGAAGTATTAGCTATCACAGTCATTACCAGCATGTTCTATTAAGACTGACCAACTCTTCACATGTCAAGTAAACATTCAGCTTCAGGCCTGTCTGTCATTTATCACTGAACCGGGGACACTGAGCAGAGCTAAATTAAAAACTGCTGTCCCTCCTCTGGCTCTGTATATGTACTTAAAAATATCTGTGTGTTATAAGCAAGGCAGCAGGTAATATTTGTAATGGCAAAGCAGCACTTTTCTGTCAGGACTTTTTCACAGAAAAAAACACAGTAAAATGTCATGTGGATCGTGTTTTTAAAATGATTAAAAAATCAAGAGGCAGTAATTAAAACCTTCTGAATGAAAGGAGGTTCCTAACTTTGATACCAACATCCAGGCATTCTTCTGATTTCCTACTACTTCTCCTTATTCCTGTACTAATTATCCAGCTTTGTGGCAATTGGATGTCTGGTTCTCATTTATTGTGTTTTGTAATTGCGTATTCATCCAGCTCTTATCACAAAGCTGGATGCTTTGGCTTTGTTTTCCCTCCCTGAAATAATTTATATGTAAGGTTCAGCAAATGGAACCTTGCTACTTGTGTGAAGCTGCCATTTAACCATGAAGTGAAATGCTTTTATCGAGTTTGCCCTGCAGATATGGTCCGCTGTGGCAGTGCTGTCCATATTTGGTGGCTGTGCAAGGAGAGCCAGGTGGTGCTGCAAAGCATAGCACAGTGAAGCGTGGACAGATCTAGGTTTGACATTTGTCATCCTGTACTGCTAAAGGGAAGAGAAAAATCTGCTTTTCCATATGCTTATGCTTTAATTTTTGCCTGCAGTTTTGTCCAGATGGCCCTGTGAACATTGTTTACTTTAAGATGCTGTCCCAGATGTTTTTGAATGCCGATGGATAAATGCAACAACTGTGGTATACTAATACACAAATTATTTCCACAATTTTGGCTTTTTTTTTCTATCTTTTTTTTCCCCTCTTTTTAACCATCTCTTTTCCCCAGCACTACTCGGGATAGTCCACTTCTCTGAGGGGAAAACATCTCCCATTATAATATTAAACTTCTGAGAGAGAGCAGTGCCTTTGAGTTGCAGATACTTGGAGCTCCCAGTCCCATGCTGTGGTTCTTCTGGAGCTCTGTGGGTAGACGAGCCTCAGACACTGTAGCATTCCTCTTCTAAGCAGGCCAGTTAAAAGGTGTTGGTTCATGTAGCCCATAGAACAGTAACTGTTTCAGGGTTTGTTGTTATTGTATTCAAAACCACTTTGTCTCCTTTTTCCAGAACTCTGTCTTTTACTTTGCCCTTGTACTGTCTTAATTTTCCACCTGAGTGCAAAGGAGAGTGATTTAAGGCTGTGTAACCACTGTTAACAGGAACATTTAAAAATGTTTTTAAACAGCAAAGCACCTCTGTTTTGAAAAACTCTGATACAATTTGGAAGAATAGTTGCACCTGGTAGGGTGCAGGCAGACTGTCAGAAGCTTGTTGCCAGCTACAATAGATATTTCAGTGACTTCTTTTTTATTTAATTTAATTTTTTTAAATTTTCTAAGCAAAAAGGTATTTAGGAGTGTACATAAAAGAACCTTTTGGCATGAGAATTTCATTAACGTAAATAGGTCTGTTAGTTATTTCTCAAGAACACTTTAATGAGACTTCAATGTGAAACTCATTAGAACAAATACATGAATTCATATGTCAAGACAGAGATTGTAGCATCCCAGTTCTTGGCATCTATTAAGTCCATAACTCGTTTACATTGACGTGCATTGTTAATCAATATTTAAGACACTGCAGATGTCAGTAATGTTCACATTTAGTCCTGCAACCATGACAATATGAAAGTTGCTAGTAGAATTCAAGGCTAAATATTGTTATCTCAAGTCTTTCCATTACCTCTAGGCTACAAGTTAATGACTGTCTAACTTTGCTGCCCTTCATCCATTTAAATAATAAGGGAAACAGGGAATTATGTGGATGTTATAACACAGTTTTATCAATTTTTTGTTACTTGAAATTAAAACACTAGCATTGTATGTATGTGGATTGCATTAGTAATTCCTCAGGCTGTGACAAAGGGAGGTGAGTTGAGGAGCAAACGTAGGGATAATGAGTCCAGTTGGGCTGTTGACAAGGCAGTTGGAATGGAACACTATAGTTGATAAAGACTTGCAGCATTCAGTGGTAACTTTGGGCTACCTCTTTTCAAATGCACCAGAAAGCAGCCTTTGGGTGGTATTTCTGATGTGTCTAATGAACATATATTTCAGCTGCCTATTGTTAATAAACTAACTCATTTTACTTTATTTATTGCTTGTGTAATTGTGGCAGTTACAGTCTTACAGGACAGTATGATTATTATGGAAGGTTTTGTTGGATATATGTAGTTGTTGAGGGCATTTTTTTACCCCCCAGGTCTTTATCTGTTGATGCCTGTTTTTTTGGGTTTTTGGTGTTTTCAAGACTACATACAGCAGCTTGAAGGATTTTCAAGGTATCTTCCACATATGTTAAAATTAATAAACATAGTCATGGAAGAACTGAATTGATTAAACTATGCCATTATGTGGTTGTATTAATCTATAATGTAATTTTAGGTTCATCAAAAATCATACGCCTTCGTGAAGAAAATAGTGAAACAAGTGAAATACTGAAAGGAAAAAGCTCTGGTAATGGTGCATCAGTTCCAGTTAAAGGAATAAATAATTTAGGAAATACCTGCTTTTTTAATGCTGTCATGCAGGTAAGATGGAAAGATCATACCACTTTCTCTTAACAGATTGCAGAAATACTAAATCTGTATAAGGGCTTCTGAAAAGGTTTTGAGTATTACGAGTCTTCATTCTGTTATCTGAAAGTCCTTTTCAAATTCTTCTGGCTCCTTGCTATCCAAGGAATGTTTCCTGTTATAATAAAAAGGAATTCCTGGATCAGCAGCATTTTGCACAGTAATGAAGCAAGTGAAAGTGCCCAGTTTTACACACTGTGTATGTGTGTGGGTTGTACTGTAGCATATGGTTTTATGTGAAGTTCAGCATTATCAGTCATGACTAATGCAGGGTATCAACCATACTGGTGATGTGAATGGTGGTACTGTGTGCATAATGTAAATGTCTGCACTATTCATTGGGATGATTTTAAACCCCTACAATGGATGCAGTTATAAAATTACTTCTATTGATTATGAGTTTTTTCTGACTAGAATAAGAGGAATGAGCTATACTAATACATATTTGTTGGTGTTTAGAGCACAACCAATCCAACATCCTCAAACAAAGCAGCAAGCTTAATGGGTTTTATATTGCACCATCCTGTTGCTTGTCAGCTGAGCAGGGACATCTCTATGCAGACAGGAGTGAACAAGTGAAAGAAAACTGCTGCGAAGGTGTTCTGCACTGGCACACCTCACTTTGTGTTTATGATGCTGATTACAAAACTCATCAAACAGATAGTAAAACTGCAAATTGTTATCTGTCCATACTTAAGGCATCGTAGTAACCTAAGTGATCTGCTGTCAGAGTTGACCAAAAATAAAGAAACAAAGCTGAGATATGTTAAGTTGGTTTCTCTCCTAAATTCAGAGAGGTAAAACTTTTCATTGTGCCAAAGCCTTTGTGCTTCATGGGGTATGATGAGAGGGATTGCAGAGTTTAAAAGAGGCAAATGGTTTCTGATAATGAAGTCCTCATCTTAAAAAAAAAAAAAGTCTTGTTCAACATAAATAACAAAGTTATTACTAGTGAACTGTTTTGGAATTACAGAAAAGGAAATAAGTACAATTTTAGAAACAGATCAGTGATTTTTTTAGTGTTCTTTCTAGTGGTCGGATCTAAACCTCAGTTACATGTTGTGAAGTATATCTTGTTTGGTCTACCCCTGAATCTAGAATATGGAATTAAAGAAACTGTGTAATTGAATGATCAGCATGTTTCTCTTTGTTTTTTGCTTTAAGAACTTGGCACAGACTCACGTACTAAATGAACTGATGTATGAGATAAAGGAAAAAGGAACAAAATTAAAAATCTGTCATACTTCAGATTCTCAACTGGTAAGTATGCACTGAGAAATACAAATTTGGGAAAGTGTAGGAAGAAGCTGGAGGACAGGAAATCACATCTCTGTTAAAGGCACACTGTTACTCGCCCATTTCTTTCACATTTTAATTGTTTAGTGGGTTTATGTTACCTGTGAACTGATTTCTTTTACAAAAATCATTACTCAGCCCTGCAGAAGGAGGAAGACTTACTTGCTTTCACATTTTGTGATATTGCAGCATCAAACAATGCTTTACCTGAAGAAACAGCAGCTGGCTTATTTTTATTTGCCATTTAATTTCTTCAGTATGAACATATGATACAGGAAATAGTCTGTTTGGCTCTAGAAAGTGTCTGTGAAATATTTTATTCCAGTCCATCCCAGCCCTTCATTGATAAGGCCTGTAAAGTTTATTGCATGCTTCACAGGCCAGGGGATTAAAATGAGAGAAGTGAAATTTCGGTGAGGAACAGATTTCTTGTCCTCAAGCTCATTGCAGGCATATGGGACAATGTCTCCTGTGGCTATTATCCAAACAATATTCTGCTGTTCTGGTCATGTCTTAGAAACTTGGGGTTTCATTATATGTTGTTGGCAATCAAGATAATACCCCTTCTCCTCTGCTAGCTGAAGCAAACAGTTTACAGAGGAATTTTTCTTAGATTTTTCCTTTTTTTCCCTGCTGTTTGCTGTGAGCTTTCTAGTGGCCATGAGGGTAGAGGAGTGGTATTCTGTTTCAGATGCCTCTGAAATGATGATGGTTTCACTGTGTTGCTGTAGGTGATGTTGATAGCTTCTCCAGGGAAGAACAGTGTGAAATTCACTGCATTGCTGTCTTTATTTCCTCCAGTGGCAGTTCTGAGCAGCAACATGTGTCCTGAAGTTATCCTGAGCCACAACAGAGGTCTGGAGCTTGTTTTTGCCCAAAGGCTTAGCAAGGCAGTGGGGTGTTGGCTTGTGCTTGATGTGCAACTTGCACAGCCATAAGGTTGAAAGATGTATTTTTTGTTTCCTGACAATGCTTACAATGTAAATAAGGTCTTTGGAGCAAAGACTGTGTTTTCTGGTTACTGTATGCCAGTGCAGAATAAGAGGGCTGCATTAGTCTAATTATTAGTGGTGTAGAAACCTGCAGCTTCTTGCTTGGTAAGGGGCCTTTTCCCACCTTTTGATAGTGCATATAAAGCAAATACTTTATATTTGTGTGTATCCATAGCGCTTACATTTTGTGTGGATCTGCTTTCTGGACGAGGCACCCTCTCCAAGTGTTTATCTGGCACTTGTAATCTGTTTTTCTGAGATCAGGTCAGCTAGTAGGGAGCACTGTGGGCACATAGGCACCTTGGAGCATGTTAGAGATAGCTGGTGGTCTGTGGTCATTGTGACATGTGGTGTGTAAGCAGTTGTCCTGGTTTACGGCAGATTTGGGAGGAAACTTTCAAAGGGGTCCCTCTAGAAAGCAGATTCAAGCGGCTCCTCCCCCAAGTGGTTCAGGAAAAGATTTCCTTGGAAAAAAGTGGAAAAAACCTGTTTATTTAACAAGCAAAGTATTCACAAGCATAAAAAATTGATAACATTAAACAATAAAACCTCTTGCTGTTCTGACGAGATGGCAAATTCAGAAAGTCCTTGCCATGGGTGTAGCTCAGCTCGCTCAGTCTCTTATCAATCCCTCTGGCACTGGAATGCCGCGTCCCAGGCCCTGGTGGGCCACAGGTGTGAGCTCACAGTGTTTGTCTGGGTTTTCAGTCTAGAGCAGGCTGATGGGTTCCAAGAAAAAGAAAAGCCACAGTCCCGGGAACTTCTCTGGCTCAGCTAGCTAAAAACTAAAAAGCAAAGGAGAGCTCTCTCCCGCTGTCTGTGCTGCAACAACACCGTCCTTGAGCAGGAATGGAGGGGAGCAAGTGCAGTTTATGCAAACAAACCATGCGCTTCTTTTCCCTCCTTTGCTCTTGGAACGAGTCTTAACGGTGCAGAACTTAATATCCAGCATAAGCAGAGCAGCCGCCTGGGGATACAAGCATCATAAAGTCACCCTAGGACTGCAGTGCAGGACTGTCTTCTGCTTTGAAGTTGGCTTGATTGGCTGCTGGCTGGATCCTTCCAGACCCAGAACCTGCTGGCTGGGGTGGGTGTCATACCAAGAATGCACCCTGTGCCTGTGTCCCAGTGCCACGGGGGATGTGTGGCATCTGCCATGAGCTCTTGCTGTGAACCACTGCTGGTGCCTTCACAGCACCTGGTTTGTGGAGGAAGAGGGTGTGTTCCCGTGGCTGTCAGATGTGTGGAAATTTCAGTGTGTGGCTCACAGATCAGAGAAGCTGGACTCCCTGTTGCAAAGGTTGGGTAACAGAGCCACTGTGCACAATCTTTCGCTAGCCCATGGAGGTGATCACCTGAGTTGTCTCTCCACATGAATTTCAGTGTGTGTGGGGGTAAGAGTAAAGCAGGTAATACAACGGTTACCTGTTTCTGTGAGAACCAGACTGGCTCATTGACATGCCTGTTTCCAAAGCTATTGGTTACCACCAAGAATTGTTTGGTTTTGCAACTATTACTCCTTAAATAATAAGCCTGCTCTTAAATTGTTTCAATCAAATAGGTGGCACCAACATTTTTTAAAAAAAACACCCTGAAACACTCTTAAGAGTGAAAATTACATTGTTCTTTGTCATGTATCTAGTAACTTGAAAGAAGTCCTACTTTTGAAAAAGTCATTACTTTTGAAATCTAATGTGTCATTTACCTTTGTTTTTGAAGGATCCTTTGGTGGTAAACCTGTCCAGCCCAGGACCTTTGACTTCAGCAATGTTCTTGTTCCTTCACAGCATGAGGG
Organism: Nicator chloris; assembly: GCA_013400495.1. Classification (NCBI taxonomy): domain Eukaryota; kingdom Metazoa; phylum Chordata; class Aves; order Passeriformes; family Pycnonotidae; genus Nicator; species Nicator chloris. The sequence goes on along the minus strand of WAAE01018346.1, from coordinate 6,672 downwards.
AGGCTGGAAAAGGTCCTCTGTCTCCCAAAGTGCTGTTCAGCCAGCTTTGTCAAAAGTATGTATTGTGTCCTCAAGCTCATCTTTCACTTATTTTTTTAATGTTAGTTTCCAGTGATGTGTTTCTAAGTGTGCAATGTCTGTTGTCCTTTCTGAAGAAGTTGTTAGATTTTTACCAGGCAGTCCAGAACGCAGCTTCTTCATGTTTTAAAGCTGAAGGACTCCTCGTTGCACACCCAGGTTGTACCTGCTCTTCTTGTAGTGTGTGGCCCACTTCATAACCATGGACATTCAACAGGCTTCGAACTGAGTGTGAGGGGGCAGAAGAGGGCATGGTGAAACTGAAGTAAATTGGACTACCTTCAAGGTTTTGTTGTTAGCATAAAGCTATGCTAACACTACAAAGTGTATTTTGTAAAAAAGAATAATATTTTAAATGGGGAACCTCTGCTATGATGTCTAACCTTGGCATCAATTCAAAATTAAAAAGGATCTAACAAGTAAGAACTTGAAGCAGTACTGAAATGGCATATGGCTCCAGATTGCAAAGAGCTTACAAGCCCTAAAGAAACTCCTGTTTCTTGGTGTGGAAAATGTTTACAGTGGTGCTTTGTAGGTACTTTCAATTATGATGCAAACAATCTTGCTTTTTAAAAAACCTGTAGAAGACCTACTTAAAAGTTGACACAAATATTTAAATATTGACTTACTAGTAACAGAATCTATAGAAGCAGAGTAACTGGAGGATGGTAAATATGAATCTCATATTTAAAAAACAATAATGTTGCATAATAATTTATTTGCTACAGTATTATTGCATGTAACTTTAAGCATTCTGCAGCAGGAGAGTTAGGAGGAAAGTTGCAGCTTCCTACCATGAAGTTCCACGACAACCTTACTGAGCAGGAATGGATTTAAAATATGGTAGAAAGAAACAAAATCTTTTAGAATAGAGCAGGGACAATTTAATTCTGTAAAGAGGTAAGTAATTGCCTTTTCTTTATCCTCAAAATTCAGCTTCAGAAATTTAGTATTATGTTTTTTCTATTGTACTTGTCTTCCTTTTGATTCTTTTGAGCTGTAAAAGGAAATGTGTGTGTGTAGTTACCTCACAGCATTTTTGAGTCAGTATTCTTTGTTTAGCATTATCTACTTGGAAGAAAAATACATAGGGAAGAAAACTATATAGTTTTCTCATTCCTCCTTGTGTTTTGAGGCTGTCTCAAAAAATGTGAATGTAAGAATTAAATTTGGAGAAATGGAAAGACAATTATTAAATAACAATAGTAGTTTTTTCCCAGTGAGTATTAAGAATTGAAGGGAAAAAATGATGTCAAACATATTTTGAAGCCCATCTTAGCAAATTCATTGGGAAGTAATCACAATGCAGTGCACTTCAGATGGCACGGTATTTTTAGAAGTGACAGGTATTTTGTGTCTGCTCTGTGTTGTTTGTGTAGTCATCAAGCCATGTCAGTATTAAATCTCAGCTATCTAGTTCTTTTGTTGTTGTCTATGGATCATTAAGATGTGCATACACTTTAACTAGCAGCTGAAATTGAAGCATTTTAATGTGGTCAGCAGATTTGCTGTTTAGACATATATCTGCCAGCTCCTACCATCTCTTGCCTTCATGCCTACTTCTTACTTTTGTTATCTTTGCAGAGCACCACTTAGATACAAATCCTTTACTAGCTCTACTATCAACAACAAAAGTGTGAGCCAAATCCTGTTAGTGAGAAGTTAGATGTTCAGGGACAGTAAGGGGCTGGACAGGTATGACAGAAGGTTTTGGTCTTTGGATTGTTTTTTCATTGTTGGTGGCAGAAGCAAGAAAGGGAGGATATCAGAAAATTCAGCAGTGTGCAATGGTAAAAGTAGGAGAATGGGAAATCTTTATCTTGGCAAACTGAATACATTTACTATTTATTAGCTTTAACAGTATGAATGCAGTGTTCTGTCATGCCATTTTTACAAAGCCTTTTTCTTTCTTTTGTTTTAAAGCTGGCTTTCTGTTTTTTGTCAGAGTTGAAATGCAAGAGAGAGCAGGGCAAGATAACAAGGAGGCAAGGAGTTTCAGCTAGGAAGAGGTCTGTTACTGCAGTGTTCTCTGTAAAACTGCTTCCTGAATGTTGCCAAGAGGTCATATTAATGAAGTAATCCTAGGGGCAGGCACTACTTGTGGTCTCCATATTGCATTAGCATGAGCTCTTTTTTTTCACAAGCAAAGTTCAAACAACAAGTTTGCTAAAGAGATGCCAGGATGAATGTGTAAAAGGAAGAACTACACTGACACAACTACCAGGGAGAAGGACATGGAGAAGGGCATTACTATTCTGATAGTAATGTGTTGGGTTTATATATATGTTACATAAAAGTTTGATGACTCCAGTTGCAACCTCTTTTTTTTTTTTTTTTTTTAATTAATTCTTTCCCCATCACAGATCTTGCTGTCTCAGTGCAAGTGTACAGTATATCACCATACCTTTCTTCAGTAAAGAATTTATGAAGGCAGTTGTACAGGTAATATAGGATAGAAAAGGGTGCAGACACTGCCTTGTTCAGCTGCAGCTCTGGCATGTCCCTGAGTGGGATCCCAAAACCTGCAAGTGGATACACATTCACTGCTCAAAAGCAGTAAGAGAACTGGAACACAGCCATTTTCAACTGCAAACGGCTTCTTTAAGAGTCTGAGGAGATCATGGTGTGAAGTTCATAATCTTGTGTGTGAAAGGACATTTGGACATTTGAGGTGTTCTTTTTTTATTAAATAATAAAAGAAAAAAATGATACCAAGTGTTAATTTTATCAAGTGGTGGAGCAGCCAGGTTGAAGAAGGGGAGAAGAAGAAAAGAACTGGATGAGTCTTTCTATAGCAACTGTTTAGCGTCTGGTACTAATTCATCCACTGTTAATTTTGTTAGTGTTGCAGCTGTCAGATGTTTTCCGAGGACAGATTGTGAGCATAGCTACAGGGCCCTTCTGTTGGTTTTCCACTATGCTGAATATCAGGACTGCAGACTTCTGACTTATCTGGAGACTTAGTGACTAACACAACACTGATGTATTAAGAGGACATACATTTTATTTCCTTTTTTTGTTATGATTGAATAATTTTATTGGTGGAAGAAAGCTTGGTTTGGTGTAGCAAGTAAATGTTGCAGCATGTAAGTAATGAGTCCAGAAAGGAGTTACAGAATTTAGCTGCTTCAAACCTCCATTAAATAATTATTAATAGAGATATTTTATTACTACATTTCCATGCAGAAAAAAATACTTCTCTAACAAAGATTTTATTGGTGTTCACAAAATCTACACAGGTCTTCCTTCTCCAAGGGCTATTTTCATCCTTCCTTCTCATGTGCAGAAAGTAAAACTGAAGGTAGAGGTGGGACTGGCAGAATGGAGGTCATGTGTGGTTAGCACTGTTGATATTAACAGAACAATAGTTTCAGAGGGGAAGCCTAAACAATTCCACATTTATCACTTCTGAGAGGAAATGCTAAGGAAAACTAAGGTGGTGTTAAACAAGATGTAAGAGATAAAGGAAACAGGATTTTTCTCATAAATTAAGGAGTCTTTTTGACTCCTTAATTAATGAAATAATACTGCTTTAGGAAAAAGATCTTAGAAAAGATTTTTTGCTTGCTTATTTTTCCCATTTGACTTTTACCATTTAAATATAATAGCAGTAGAACACACAGTTTACCTTTCCTTGGCCAGTAGTTACAAATTATCTTGTGTCCTTGTCATGCCTCTATGTGCCTTGCTGGTGGTTCTGCATCATGTTGAGGAGCTCTTACAGAGGACATGACAGCTTCTCTGGGCAGCAGCAGTTGAGAGATTGCAGGGCTTTTTTTTTCAGCAAACATTGTCAGAATTTTCATAATTTTAGGAACAAGTTTATGACAAAGTAGACAAATTGCATGTAAAAGTGTGTGTTGGCAGTGATCATCTGCATGTGTTCCTGAGCTTTGTGTTCACTCCTGCGCAGGAGGAAGACCTGTGTAGCATTTTGGAGAACACACTTATTTTCAGTATGTGGTATTGGTGAGCTATGTAAGCAGAGCTTATAGATAAAATGAAGAAGAAAACCAGTAATTTTATTAGGTACATTGGCAGTGTATTCTCCATTTGGGTTAACCAGATTTTAGGGAAGGATAACAAAAATAGGAAGCCTTTATGTCAATAAATATATTGAATATTGGGAGTTTAGGCAGGAAAGAACATGAAAAGAAGACATGACAGCAAGAGAAAACAATGAATGATGAATTAGCTGTGCTTCTTTAATTTCCCTCATAAGAGTTCAAGGAGCTGTCTGTGGAACTTGAAAGGCAACAGATTTAGAGTCGGGGGAAAAAAAAAAAGAGTTTTTTAAACATTTTATAGGGCTAACCGGTGGAACTTGCTGTCATAGCAGAGTGCTGTTGGACATCTTAGCAGGACTTAAAGGAAGAAAGAATAGATCTGGTGCATTGCAAGACAGTAGAGGTATCTCATTTTCTCTTTTGGGGGAAGATGAGACAAAAAAGATGAAATGAATTGGCCAGTACATCCAAAGGAGAGCTAAGTGCTGCCTATCCATGCCCTTGAGATAGTAGAGCTGTGCCTGGTGTTATCTGTTACTTGCACGTGCAGGCAAGCCCATGTTTGGTTGGGCTCCTCCCAGGCACCTCCTACCAAGCATAGTGTATGTACTGCATTAAAGGATTCCTCTGCATGTTGCCTTATGCAAAAAATCAAATAGTATCTTCTGTTTCCTGTTTCTGTTTCCAAGTGCTTATTGTTGTTTCTAAAGTTTTCCAAGGTATTAGGCTATCTTCTGCACAAAGATAGTAATTCTAGAAAGGACAGTTTTGGAGAAGATTTTTATTAGAGACAGTAAAAGCATGTTGACTCTGTGCAGTATGATTCAATGACTTGAATTGTATCCTAGTTCTGCTTCTAAAGCATAGCTTAATTTCCCTCAAATGAATATACCATAGGAACTGAAACTATTCATTTATTTTCTTTGAAATACTATGTTACTATGTGGTTTTTGTTATTACAGCATTCTAGGAAACAGATCTTCATGAAAAGTATTTCTTTAACTGACAGTCAAGCAATGATAACTGGTCTCCAGATGAGCAATGAGAGGGTAGATAAGATGTCACAGTTGTCCTTCACCACTTATGGCCATTAGCAGGAGTTCAACCTGTTCTGTCATTATCCTGCTGACACTGTACAACAGGTTGTATCGCATTGGCACTGGCTTCCATATGTCAGCACATCTGTGAGCGGTCAACTCAACCAACCATCTCCAAGTCCCCCACTTTTGCCAAGGATATTGCTTGAAGCATATTTTCAAGGAGACGAGAGCACACATCTTTTAGTTGTCAGATTTCTGTGTATCAGCATGGATTAATTCCTTTTTCTTCTCTCATACTGGTTTGTAAGTGTAGGAAGTTTCCAGTAAATGCATTGTGGGGTGTGAAATCCCCTCCTTTCTTTCTATTGTTATTTTTTGGTTTCCTCTTGTGGTTTCCCCTCCCAAAACAAATGCACTAATTTCAAATGTTTTTCCACAAAACGTAAGATATTTAGAATTACATTATAACATTACTTAGCATGCTTTGTACATGAATGACAGATTAAGTATATTTTAAGCAGTGTTAACAATGACATCGTTTGTCAGTCCAAGTAAATGACTCAACCTTACAGGGAATCGTTACAAGTCACTTTCCCTGCCACTTCAGCTTTAAAGTGGTAGCTGTTATGTTCCCATCATCCTTGTTTCCATTAAAATCAGGCATACAGACTTAGTACAGGCTCTGAGAAGCCCGAATAATCTTGTATTCGTAAATGCACTGTGTTCTAATAAAATGAAAAAAACCCAAAATTAAAAACTTCCATGGCTGAGTTAATTTCCTCCTCTCTAATTTAAGCTAATAAAACTGTGTGGAACATGCAGGTAAAGTATTTTACTTTGAAATACAAATTAGTAAATTAATTTTCACCTGAAATAATTTTGTATACTCCTCAGTGGGTATGATGTACACATACAAAAAGTATGTGCGGGGCTTTTTCCTGATTTGCATTGAAGACTTTGTCTCTGCAGTGAAAAAAACCCTCCTGTAACAGTGATGGAGTTTTTGCTTGCTCTTTCATCAAGTAATTATTAATTTTTCTTCCCTTTTATTATAGTGTCTTCTGCAGAAGTCCTACTTTTGCTGCCAAAAAATAATAAAATCCCTATTAGTACCAGGATCCAGAGCATGTATATATGGAAGGTTTTCTTGCTATACTGGAGTTGTTAATGTGCCTGTACTGGAGGAGATGGGCTGAACATACTGATTGATTCTCACTGCCTCAGGAAAACAAGAAATTTCTCATAAATTCATGATAATACTATGGCTAACTAACCAGATTTCTCAGAACTGAACTGATTTTGGCATCTGTGTTTTTTCAGATTCCTGGACATTCAATGAAAGAAAACTGTTTTAGCAAATTGAAAATTGAAACTGTGCATGCATGCAAATATGCATGCAGCTACATATGTTATTTGTTTTTTTAATGTATATTGAGTATTTTGGACCAAAATAAAGGTTCAGTGCTTTTCAGAAAGTATTTGCAATTTATAATCAAATTTATTAGAAATAAAACATGTGATTTTAATAGAATAAAAGATGGCATTTT
>WAAE01018339.1:0-43876 GCA_013400495.1 Nicator chloris | reverse complement strand
ACCATCAGCATGCTGGGGTACCCCTTCATATCTGCTGACATGATAGGGGGCAATTTTTTCCCCAATAAAACCAGCGGGGCAGTGGAGATCCCCGACCGGGAGCTGTACGTGCGCTGGCTGGAGCTGTCGGCCTTCATGCCCTCCATGCAGTTCTCCATCCCGCCCTGGCTCTACGACAAGGAGGTGGTGGAGATCGCGCAGAAGTTCACGGAGCTCCACGAGTCGCTGGTGGCCCCGCTGCTGCTGGAGCTGGCGGGGGAGGTCACTGACACGGGAGACCCCATCATCCGTCCCATCTGGTGGATCTCGCCCCGCGACGAGGCCACTCACCGGATCGACTCCCAGTTCCTCATTGGGGACACCCTCATGGTGGCTCCTGTGCTGGAGATGGGCAAGCAGGAGCGGGATGTCTACCTGCCAGCGGGCAAGTGGCGCAGCTACAAGGGGGAGCTGTTTGAGAAGACCCCAATGCTGCTCACTGACTATCCTGTTGACCTGGACGAAGTTGCCTATTTCCTCTGGGTTTCCTAACAGGCTCTTCTTCAGCTTTGGAATAATCATGCCTTACCTAGGACTTTCTAACAAATAATAACTAATTGCACATTTCATTTGAGACTGGGGTGGAGGAAGGGAACTAAATAGACTTCATGTTCTTGGGGATAATTTTTTTTATTTGGGGATTGATCTTGATTTTTTTTTTAATTTGGGTCTGGCAGTGGTTTCTGATTGGATTGCAGTAGGCAGGAATTTATCTGTATAGATCAGAAATGAGTTGTCAGTCTGTATGCAGCTAGGAGTTAACCCAATACCTGTTCAGTTCTCAAGGATTTCAAGAATTGAAAGTTGCTTAGTGCCAGTGGGGAGCCTTCCTAGTCTTTTGGGAGCACCTGGCACTGTAGGAGGATTGCTCCAGCACGGCCTGCCATAAGTTTTATAATATGGCAAATAGATTCAAATGGATGTTTTTAAGACCATAAAGCAAACTACAGTTATATATATCTATATATACACACATATTTTTCCCCCTTTTTCCTGGCATGGTGCTGGACTAACAGTTGCCCCACGCTCCTGCTTTCCTGGGTACTAGGCAGGCCAGGTCACTCAAGTGGTGTCCATGTGTTGTAACTGAATGGGTTGCTTATTTCCTGATGGGACAGCTGCATCCCACCTGCTCACCCACTTGCCTTCCTCTACAAGCTCTTGCCTGTGTGTTTTGCCTGGGGCGTCAACATTGCCTTTCCTAGAGCAGCACTGCCTGTACCAGCACATCCCATCTTTTAAGCATTTATGACCCAACTTGGTTACATGATTATCCTGCTGATCCCATCCTTTTTGGTTTTTAAGGACAGATGAGGTTGGTTGCTGGCAGAAGGGCTGCCTGGAGCAAAGCTGTCCTCAGACACTCGGTGCGGCACTTCCCCGGGAACAGCCGGTTCCTGCGAGCGGCACGTGTCATGGATTGACAGTGCCGTTTGCTGATAGCCGGCTTGCCTGTGGGTGGAAAACACCAGCTCTACGAACCGATGGGTCTGTGCCAGCGGGTGTTCTCACTGCACCCACGGAAATGTTCTCATCTAACGTGAAGTTAAGCTAATACCCATCTCAGGTCACCCTTAGAGGTGATGATTTTGTTGAGGGTCTTCCTGAGTCAGCCCTCCTCTCTCCCTAGGAGAGTCCCAGGGAGCTTTCTCAGGCAACATTGGCGTTGCTGGAGGTGGGATTGCTGTCAGACGCTTCTGGAGGGTACATGGGGTGGTGCGATCCTGCACCCCAAGTCCCCAGCAGCGGCCTCTTTGGCAGATTTCTCATTTGGTTTTGTATGGGAAAATGAATTTACAGAGACCCAAGGCAGGGCAAATGGGATTGAAGTCTGGCAACCTTCTTCCCTAAGGCAAGAATTCTGCCCTAGCTGGGAACATGGGTCAGTCCCTGAATTTTTAACGAGCTTCTGTAGAATTGAATTGTGATGGCTGGGAAGGGCTGGGCACCCTGCCCAGGCTACAGCCCGCCAAGGACAGCTCAGCATCTGTGGGGCTTTTCCTGCGATTGTGTCTTGGCTGGGCATGGGTCTGGCACAAGTCAGACACCCAGGGAGATGGTGCATGTTTTGGGTAGGATTAGGTACCCGTGAGGCTCTTTCTCAAAGCCCATCTCCTGCCACAGAGCTTTTCAGGAGGCAGAAAAGGAGATGCACTAAGCTTGAAGGTTGTGATGGGGTACAGGAGGAGAAGTTTCAGTGTTAGGAGCAAAATCTGAAGTGCTTTTGGTTTGGTGGACTCCCTTAAGACCTAAAACTGCCCTGTATAATTTGAGCTCAGAATGAGATGTAGTGGAGCCTTACAGGTCCCAGCTGCAGTATAAGTGTTTGCTTCTCAGGCTTCTAATTCTGAAGGACTCAAATATCTTCCCAGCCACCAGTGCAAATAACGGTGATGTTGCAAGTTACAGACACCCTCTAGCAAGGAATTAATCCTGGAACCTCAGTGTCACTCATCGGGGCACTGACAGGATTTGGCCCTTGCTTGCAGGGTGGCGTTGAAGGTGAGGAGATGAGTCTGGCCAAAGCGTTTAAGAAGGGCGAACTGTGGAGGGAGCTTCTGCAGCCCCAGAAGTGCTTGAAGACCATGCTTTGAGAGGCTCCAGCTCTTCCCTTTCAACCTTTGCTCATGAAATACTTGTCATCCCTTGGTATGGGAGTCATTAGGTGAAGGAGATGTTGCACAGCTCAGCTGCCAGTGCAGAACGGGGATCCTTGGCAGAGGACCTCATGGGAAGGATCCTGGCATGACCATGATGGTGCCTTAGGAAGGCTGACCTGGAATAGAGACTAGTCAGGGCTAAGAGAATAAAGTAGGTATTTATTAAAAGGCCCTTAAGGATACACCTTGGGCAGTACGAGAGCCTGGCCAGAGCCACACCCACGGTGGACCCAGAATGGTCTCAAAATGGACAGCTGGTCTCGAGGTCTCACATTTTTATAAGTTCTGGTCCATTTGCATGTTGGGGTTAATTGTCCAATTACAGCTTCAGATTATGAACTCCCATCCTTCTAGTTTTCTCTCTTCAGTCCACTGTAGTTTATGCTTTTGGGCCTGAAAACTTGTAACAGGTGTCCTTTGTCTCCCTTGGGATGAGGATTTGTTTTGTCTACCTACTCTGTGAAGTGAGCTTACTAGCATATATGAGGCTCAGAACTACACACCCAGGCAGCACAGAATCTGAAAAACATGACAGCTAAAACTCTAGGCATCAGTGAGATACTGTCTTCTCTTCCCCTGGTTTTGTGCCACTTACCAAATGCATCACTCATGAGGAATGAGGCTGTGTGCAGAGAAACATAGCATCCCTGTTAGTATCCTTCTACTATTAAAATGATGGGAGCAGCCAGATGAGTGCCTTCAATCTCCTTGCAGTGGTTTCAGGCACTGTCAGGAAGGTTATGGAGGAAATTCTCCATTAGACACACTGTCTTCTTTCCCCTCCCCTCCAAAAGAAAGGATTTTATTAACAAAGATATAAATGCTTTTATTTAACTATATCAATGAGTTGGTAAGATTATAGAATACCATATTTTTTTAAATGCTGGAATTAGGGCACAAGTGGACATGGCTGTTCAGTGGTCCAGCAAGGAGAATGGTAAAGCTGCTGAGAGGACTATGAGCTGATGCTGGGGATAGGCCCAGCAGTGCTGCCTTTAGCTCTCTCACAGGATTCTAGGTGATCTTTCCATCCAACTTTTTACCAAAACCACTACTTCTAACACTATGCTGTAGCACTGCAGGACTTGAGGATCTCTCAGACCTTGAGACCAGAAGCTCTACACAGATAGCTTGGGAACTGCTGCTAGGGATATATCCCTGATTTACACCCTGGGTCACTGGCCAAAGCTTTATTTAGCTTGTCTCAGCCAAGAAAAAGACCCAAACAAGGTTTGGGAGTTGGATTCAGCCTTTTCACATATGATGCTTATGTGATAGAATTTTGAAGCTTGCACTGTTCTGTGTCAGGTTTTCTGGATGCTTTTGTTTGTACATGCTGTCCTCTGTCAGACTGTAATGCTGGTGGGTCTGTTTTTAACCACTTTTCTAATTCCTAATTGGTATAAACTGTAACATGAATCACCTTGATTGAGATAAATTTTGAAAAACAAAAATAAGTTTAACTATGTCTATCTGTACCAAGTTGGTGGGGCTGGTGATTCAGGGAGATTTGGCGCTTTTCTTAACCTAGTCTTCACTGAAATCAGGGTTGAGATTGTTTTATTTAAAGGTCGCAGCCTGCAGCTTTGATGTATGTTTTAAAAGGAGTTGGCAGTAACCTCACTCTTGTGTTTGCAGTGATGGCAGACTGGATTGAGGATTGTCCTCCCTTAGGTCCTGACTGCAAAGACACTAGCTGTGCCTTAGGGCTGGCCTGGAAAAGGTCATGTCCAGGTGAACCCCAACGTTGTGTCAGCGCCCCAGGGGTGGGGACTATACAAATCTCTAGGGTCATGGGCCCATTTCTCCTGACATTCGCCCCAAAAAAGGTTTATCAACACTGAGTCTGGAAGTTTGCTAGTCCATGCTGCTCTCAGAGGACACAGATTTCAAGACTGTTTGTAGGGGATGAGCAAGAGGAGCCTGTTCTCAGGTTCCCTTGGGCTCTCCAGAAGGTCCTTCTGACTGTTTCCACCATCCCCCTGGTTTCCCTTTGCAGATGGCACTGACAGCAAAGACATGGATGGAGTAGATGTTTTTGGCTATGGGAGGGCCTCATTTAGGAGCCTGCCTTGCCCCACATCACCCTCTTTGCCCCAAATAATGTTTTCCCTTCCCTTTCCATTGTTACTGCACAAACCATAGCTGCCTTATGCCATTGGGCATCACTAGCAGTGGCCAACCCATACAGCGTGTCTTGAGGGTTGAGAGGGACTTCATTTCACTCCTTTTGCAATAAAAGACATTTTCCCAATGCTTTTCCTTTGACTTCTTTCTTGGTGCGAGTGCCATCCATACACTTGGCTGATGATCACACGAGGGATGAAGCTGGCACTACTGAAGACCTGTGGGCAGGTTGGCAACTTAGAGCACTCACAACCTTGCAGGAGATCCTCAGTGATGCAGAGGTTCTTCTAGGAATTGGTGCTTTGGGTTTGAGTTTGGTTTACCTCCTCCCAAAACCTGGTGCAATGTGTAGAGAGCATGTCTGAGACTCACCATGGACATGGGGACAGTGAGCAGGGTCAGCTCCATGCTGGGTCTCAGCTGCATGGCAGTGCTTGAAAACACATCCACAGCTGTGCATTGCACAGGGAGGAGTGTTAGTGGCAAAATCCAAACCCCAGAGGAGGTAGAACAGAACCCCAATTTGTTGCAAACTGGATTTCAAGGAGGTGCTTATGGGTAACAGCAGAGCAGTGTCTGCTGGCCCAGGAGACCCGAGCTGTGAACATGTCTGCACCTGCCTGAAGTAAGAAAAAAAGCCAGCAGGCAGGCAGAGCCCAAGGCTGGGGGTGACTGTGGTGAAAGGACAAACTGACAGCAGTGGAGGTCCTTTGGGCACATGGCCGGGCTGACAGCCTCAGGAAAAAATACAACCTTCTCAATCTGGGCAGGAGCTGCCAGCCTGCAGATCTCTTGTGCAGATCTCTTTATGGTTTGTGCTGACACAAAATCCCAGAGGCCATGTAGAGAAAAACAGGTTTTTATTTGTTTGGGTTTTTTATTTTGCCTGAAGGGCTGGATGTTTTTTAGCTCAGCAGTCATCAAAGAGGGCAGTAAACTCCCCCTGCCAAAAAACAGGCAGCCTGTGGTGAGCTCTAGTTCTGGAGGAGTCTTGTGTCACCAGCACCTCCAGCAACGAGTTCGTGCGCAGCACTGTGAAAAATCAACCAGGACTGAAGCTTAGCAAAGCAAACAAGATGTCCCTCCAACAGCACACAGCCCCTGGGTGGCAGGAGGGTGTGGACAGGTGGCTGCGGTGCCACCTGTTCACAGGATGCCTCCAGCACTCAGCACTTGTCCCCTGTAGCTTCCTGTGGCTCTGCTGGGCAGCAGGGAAAGGCACTGAAGGACAGACTGGAAAGGGATGGGGGAGACATTTTTGCAGCCATGGGACCAGCATCCCACATCATCCCCAGAGTTTGCAGGAAGTCTCAGTGTTGCCTGTTTTTTTCCCCCATCAGCCTATGGTGCAGGTGAGTGGCAGAGCTGTGTGTGCATGCAGAGCACATTGATCACGTAGACAGAGGTACTGTGTGAGGGTGATGGAGTCTGGCTTTCTCATCTCTCAGCACTGTGGGCATGAGCTTTGCAGAAAACATTTCTTTTTTAGTGCAGCAACAACAGCCAGAAGAATTTTACTGGGCCGCCCTGGGACCCTCTGGTTTCCCCAAGGCCAGGTGTAGGGGACCGTTTGGGGCTTCAAAGCAGCAGCTGTAGAAACCCTGTCTCAGCCTTGGAGGAGATGCTCGATTGGACACTACTATCCTGGCTTGGGAGAAAGCCCATGGTAAGGTTTCAGTGGTGTCCTGTTAACCCTGAGCACAACTGCCAGACTGAACATTGCTTTCCCTTTCACATCCCTGGATTAAGGCTGGTTTTCCCTCTCTGCTGCCACATCAGAGACAGCATTACTGCAATTCCAGCTGCTTTCAGGGGCATCTAAAAGATGTTCTGGCTCATCCCACTTGGCACTGCTGTTGTGTCCATGGAGGGTCTTCGTGACACAATGGACCTACTGATGGACAACAAGTTTGAGCCAATTTTGGGTCGGCTTCCTCTGAGCACCAAACAACCCCTCAACTGAGTACAATGTTCCCCAGACCCATTTTGTTTACTTTTTGTATGGAGCAGCCCTGGGGCAAACCCCTAAAAAAAGGAGCTTTCTCTTGCCCTGGGACCACACACAGCTTTACCTCCCCGGTGCCTACTGGAAGTGTGCTGGAGCCAGCAAAGTGATCTGTCTCTCACTTTGTGAAGGCACATTGCAGCCCAGAGACCCCTGGACTCTCTTAAACTGCTCAGTTGTGTCAACCTAAAATTTCTTTTTGCTTAGAAACAGGAGCAAATGTTGGACCAAGAGTGGAGAGTGTTTCACAGCCAGCCTCATTACCCCAAGCCTTCAGGAGTTGCTGAGATGCCTTCATTCTGGAGAGGTCACCTCTGTGGGCAGAAGTATACAGAAGGATCCACCTGTCATGGACAGATATCTCCGTTAACACAGGATGGGAAAACATTCTCAGTGGTGAAATTGTGGCAGCTGGGTACTCAGGCTGGTTTGTTATTTGTTTGAACTCTCGGAGGAGGCCAAGTTCTCTCCTGGCACCTGACAGATTGCACCCTTTGTCCTAAACATGGTCCTAAAACACACATGGATCCTACTAAGTATAAACCCTTGCATGACTTGGTACTAGGATTTAATCTTCAGATAAATCAAGATTGGTGTCTTGAGATATCACCACATTTTACAGGCTTACCTGAATGTACACCATGGACATGGTTCTCAGTAATTTATAAAAGGGGGAAAACAGCTGCCACAGCACCAGCAAGTGCTGTAGCTTTCTTGCTGCTCAGATAGCTCAGGCCATGGGAATTGCAAACTCCTAACTCCTGCATCAGCTCCCATCTGATATGAAGGTTGCAAATTGGGCTCCTTCCTCTTCAGGGTAACAACAGACTGCTTTTTGTAAAAAAAAAGTACTTTGCTGCAGCTGCCTCCTTCACGAGGCACATGAAATTTGCAATGTCCCAGGGGATCATCTGTGAAACTGTGTAACAAAGGAGACCATGTAATTGCCTTTAGAAACAAGAAACGTGCATGGCACTTCTTGGTGGGAAAAGATTATGAGCAGATTGTGTTTCTGTACATTACATTTGTCACAATGCAGTAACAAAGACACATATCCAATACATTTTAATAAGTTATTGTAGAACACTTGCCACACAGAACAGAGGTCTCAGTGTCTCCTTCAAATTTCATTCTGAAGTAATGCTACATTAAAAATTATTTAAATTCCCAGGTCATTAAAGACATTGGTAAACTAATTACGGAGTCCATTGCAAAGCTGAAGAAGAGCCTGTTAGGAAACCCAGAGGAAATAGGCAACTTCGTCCAGGTCAACAGGATAGTCAGTGAGCAGCATTGGGGTCTTCTCAAACAGCTCCCCCTTGTAGCTGCGCCACTTGCCCGCTGGCAGGTAGACATCCCGCTCCTGCTTGCCCATCTCCAGCACAGGAGCCACCATGAGGGTGTCCCCAATGAGGAACTGGGAGTCGATCCGGTGAGTGGCCTCGTCGCGGGGCGAGATCCACCAGATGGGACGGATGATGGGGTCTCCCGTGTCAGTGACCTCCCCCGCCAGCTCCAGCAGCAGTGGGGCCANCTGGTCTCGCCCGCGTCAAACTTGAAGGATGAGATGCCGTACTTGTGCCGGAGCTGGCGCAGGTGGCTCTGGAACCAGTCACGGGCTGCTGGGTTGGTGAAGTCCAGGATGGCCCCAATGCCGTTCCACCACTCCACCATGGCTGGCAGCCGCCCCGATGGCTCCTTGATGAACAGCTGACGCTCAATCCCCACTTCATAACTGTGCGAATCTATGTGTATAAAAGGATGAATCCACAGAGTGACCTTGAACCCATCTTCCCTCAGCTTTGCAAACATCTCTGTTACGTTGGGGAACTTGACAGGGTCAAAGTCAAAGTCCCCATAGGCTTGGGTGTACATGTCATCAATCTCAATGTGGCTGCAGTTAAAATGGTATTTCTTAATGTCTCTTGCAAAATTCAGAACTTTATCCTGGTTTATATCTTTTTTGTAGAGGGCCCATGTGGACCATATGGGGTACCGGAAGGCGTTCTCAGCAGGGATCTTGGAGGGCTTGTTGAAGTACCTGCGCACCATGTACTTGTGGATGGAGGTGATGTCGGAGCCCACGCAGATGCGGTAGCTGAGCTCAGGGAAGGGCTGCTGGCCCGGTGGGGGCTTGTAGGGTGAGTCCTTGTAGCGGGCCTGGAAGAAGAGGGTACGCTCGGTGGCGTTGAAGCCCAGGTGAAAGGGCACGGAGTCGTTGATCTTGATGGCCGCTGCCTTGGAGGAGAGCCAGTAGCGCTCGAGGATGCCGCCAAAGCTGTCGCGGAAGGAGTAGACGTCGCTGGTGACATAGGGCACGGGCTCCTGGTAGCCGGCCAGGCGGATGGGCCAGTGCTGGGTGCTCATCTCCGAGCCCCCGTACCAGTGGGCGTCCTCCCAGAACATGGTGTGCTCCACGGCCGGGCCGGCCGCCAGCTCCTCCCAGCGCACGCGGTAGCACATCACCGTGTCCTTGGGCTTCACCGTCTGGATGAAGAAGTTGAGCGGCCCGCGGCCGGAGCGCGAACAGCTCAGGATCTCGCCCTCCTTGGAGCACGACTCCAGGTCCAGGCTGCCCGAGCGGAAGGCCAGCCGGAACACCACCTCGCCGTGCTGGTTGCGGATGACAAAGCCGTCCGCCCGCAGGTCCATCAGCTCCGTCTTAAGCCGCTCCGCCTTCCTCAGGGACACGGTGTAGTAGCACCAGGCCACCACCGCAGCAATGAACAGGATGAGGCCCAGCAAGATGGCGCCCAGCATGGGCCTCAGCTCCTTGGAGGGCTTCTGCTTCACTGGTGTGACATTTTCAGTCAAGTAACTTTCTTTGGCATCCCCCTTTGGAAAGTTTCCATGTCTTCCCGACCGGTGGGTAATCCAAGTGTCCATTATTCCTTTGCAGCCTCAACACTTGGTTAGCAACTTTGCTGCTAAATTCTTTTACTCCAGCTGGTGAAGAGAAAATCCTAGATGCTGCATGAAGCTATTCACAGTGTCCTTTCCAAAGCTTGGCTGCTCGCACCTGCAATGGTTTTTCATAAAACAGAGAGTTATAAACACCAAAAATCCCAAATAAATCTTGCTGAGGGCCGCAACTCCTGTGCTCTGTCTGCAGCCCAGCCTCCCTGCCCTCTGGCTCTGGATCACTTTGCTCCGCAGTGGCAGCCTGCTCACTGGCAGCTGTGTTGAGCTTTTTTGGAGCATGTGTGTGCCAGGATTCCTATGACCTGCTCTTGGCTGCAGCCTTTGTCCCACAAAGCAAGGATGACGGGATGAAAGTCAGACTAGAGCCTGGAGGAGAATGGGGCCAGGGGAAGGGGCTGGTATCTGAGCATATAAGCTGGACATCACAGGCAGATCCGTGTTTACATTAATGATGAGCCCTGCTGGATTTCCTCTCCTGCCCACAACCTCTCTGCATTAAACACAGACAGAGAAATTCTGTGCTGAAGTCTCTGGCCTCCACCTGCTGCTCCCCAACACACCTCCAGGGATGCAGCTGGCAAAAGATGTTTTATCTCCCTGCAATTTGCTGCTTCCCTGAACTGCATGGGGATGTGGGCGTGTGGGGATATGTTTCTCTTTCCCTTCACCTGCCTGCCCTGCTATATATTCCAAAACCATCACCCCAGAAAAGCCCCTCTCGCCCTTGCAGGGGAAAAAGGGAATCTTCCACTACATCTTGGTCTCTGTTTTCTTATTATAATTCAGTTCTCCTAATTTATTACAACTCTGTAGCTCCTGGGCTTATGCCAGGCAAGATGCTATACTGCAGAGGGGCTGGAAGATGTTTTGGTACACAGTATGAGGACAGATATATTAAATTGAAGTTATTGCAAGACCAGGACTACATCAAAACCTTGTTTTGCTGAGAAATGCAGAGAAGGTGACATGTTCCTGCTGCATCAAGCATCACCAAGCCAGCTAATGCAGCACAGCTGAGCATCTACTGCCAACAAAAACACAGGCAGGTGAAACTGAGGCTGGTGGCTCGAGGCAATGCATTCTGTGCTGCAGGGCTTCTGGCTCCCCTGGCCCCTTCCTAGGGTCTGTGTGATCTGACAGGATGAAGACTTGCAGGAGCAGCCATGGAGAGGGGGAAAAGGAGCCAGCTTGCTCATCTGAGCTGTGCCCAGCAATAAATGGCTGGGTGTATTTACTCATGTCACCATGACATCGGTATCTAAATATACAGAGATGATCAGCCACCCAGGGAGCCATTAAAAATGCCAGAGGTCACCATGTTTTGGATCGATCACAGCAGATCCCAGACCACCTCAAATAACTTCCTGGTTAGTCTTTGAAGTGCATTCTTGGGATGAGCGAGACTTAACTGAGGAAAAGAGCTAGAGTGGATAAGAGTGTTCTCAGGCAAGCCCTGGTCGGGGGGGAGGGTAAGAAAAAGAAGGATATTACTGCCCCAGAGAGATGGTGATCCAGGACATGGGTGGTTTTAGGGAGCAGGTTGGATTACACGTGCTCGGGGCACTCTGCCAGCCCCAAAGTGCTCAGACCTGGCAGCCTCCCAGTGCTGGCCTGGCTCCTGACACGGCTTTGCAGCTCTGGCCCGGGTGGTTTCCAGTGAAACCCTTGTGTTTTTGCAAAACAACATTTTCACTTTGAAGATGTTATTATGTGCTGGATCACTCCTCAGTTGCTGGCTTCAGAGCTTTCTTTCCTCTTCTTCCTTCCTCCTTTCACCCTCCCAGCCAGCTTGGAGACAGGACTCTCCTTTAAAACAAGTTGCACAATTTTCCAGGGTGAAAAAATGAGGAATGGGAAGAGAGGGTTTTCTTCTTTCTTTTTTCTTCTTTCCTTTTTCTTCTTTATTTTTTTCTATTTATTTTTTCTTTTTCCCTTTTCTTTGGTACTATTAAGCAACACATTAAAAACCCCAAAACACATGGACGTTATGACTCAAAAGTCTGTCCAAGAATTAAGGATGTAAAGGGTGTTTCCAAGCTTTCTATGCAGTGATTTCACACCCAGAGAGTTGCTTTAAATCCCTTGATTTCCCCAGGAGCAGAAGATCAGAGGCAGAAAAATTGTATAAAAGCAAGCTGGAACTCCTGAGCCAAGCCATCCTGTCTCCACGGTTTTTTAGTCACTCCTGTGTTGTGGAATGCCATGTTGACACCCCAGCCCTGCCACTCACAGAGAAGAAATGAAATGTGAGTGGTCAGCGGGGAGAGCAGGCACTGGCACTTCTGGAGGCAGCACAGGATGAATTTGGGATTCCTACCATAGATTCTACCAGGGTAAAAGAGTTTCTGAAGCTGCACTCCCATCCTTTAAGACTTGTCTCCAGAAAGCATTAAACATCTGCTGGCCTAGCTAGCAGCCTGAATGATGCCCAGGGGTGATGAGAAGGACTTTTGCTAAGGAGTGCACAGAGGTGATCCAGAGCCCAGATCCAGCCCTATCCTTGCTCCATCCGTGGCATTATGGCATCACAGAGACCCTTACCTGTGAATATTTAACTGGTCCTTGCAAAGGCTCTCTGCTCTGGCGAGTGCTTTATTAACCCACCCTGAGTGCAAGTGCTCCCAAGCCAGGGTGGGCTGGATTCTCCCATAGTGCCCTGGAAGCCAGGGATGTCCCAAGGATACCAGCACTGTTGTGCTATGTTTGGGCTGCTTTATCAGGTGCTAATCGGGTATGGATCTGGGCCTGTCTGTCCCCAGGCTGAAAGAAGCCAGGATTCCTCACCCCAAGGATCTTAGCAGCGTGTAACATGCACAGATTAAACATTGACATATCCAGCATTGTGATAAGCAGAAAATGAGCCAGGACTTTAGACCCTCTTATAGCTAAACAGGGGCTTCAAGTGTTTCAAGTGACAAAATACATATCAGCCAGCTCAAAGGGCAGCTACACTCCTAAATCCCTTAGTTTACCTACCCTCAGAATCTCCTTCCCCTAGACCAAATTTATCCCTTGGCACCTATGTCACAAGTTTGTCAGGCCTCCATTCAGGTTCCAGCTATGTCATTCCTGAATCCTCAGATTTTCAGAATTCTAAGAATCTGAGGCTGCCTCAGTTGGTGTTAATAGCACCAAAGACATGGTTCTGATCCCTGTATGGGCCATTCAGTTAAGAATTGGACTAAAGGATGATCCCTGTGGGTCCCCTCCAACTCAGAATATTCTGTGATTCTGCATATGTTTACCTTCCTCGTGGTTCAGGCAGAACATCATTCTCTAAAGAACTCATCAGGAAATAATCCTTCCTTTAAACAGAAGGACAGTTTTCTATATGGAAGTTCCTTTTACAGGTTATCAAACACTTAGTCACTATCAGGTGCTTTTAGGGAGAGTATACAACATGTCCTAGCAGAAAGAGCCATAGGTAGCTAAACATAATAAGCCATAAACAAGCTACTGCCCTGTCAAATGCTGCAAGGACTGATTAATCATTTACCAAGCCCTTTTACACTGTTTAAAATGGACCTCTTTAGCAGAAAAGTCATGCGAAGTAGAAAGCAGTTCCCATTAGCTCTCATTTCCTGCAGCAGCTTGACAAGTATGGGTGGTGTATGGGGAATTTATTGTCACAAGGGACCCAGAGGAGTTTTGCTCTCGCACATTTTATCTGCACATACAGATGATGTGAGAAAAGAGGTATCTGCTGCCTCTGCAGCTGAGGAGGGAGAACCAAGGTTATCACATGAGCTGCCACAGATCAGCTGCAAGCCCAACAAGGCTTAACACAAGGTGGAAGTGACTGAGGGGTGGCTGCAGAGGGTGAAGTGACATTGCCCGGCAGTCCGTGTGGTGCAGGTAGGGGCCACGACATCTCTGCCAGCAGCACACAGCACTTACAGGACAGCTGGAGCAGCATGAGGAGGTGGAGAGAAAGGACACAGTCAGAGTCTGTCCCTCAGAGTGGGGCAGGACCCTGCTTCACCTGGAAATACACTCATTTGTGTCCTGAAGCAGGGTCATGCCATTCTTAATGCTGAGTGTCCCCCTCACCCCAGGTCCGGGCTTTTAGAAATTCCTGACAGCTCCAGTGATGAACAGGGATGACTGGCCTCACTTTTTCAACCTTTGGCCCATAGAGATCTCACACAGCTCCTTGGGTTGAAGCAGCAGTTTGGTTCATCCTAACCCCATGCCAGCCACAGAATCGAAGCAGCTGGGAGGCCTGTGACTGTATCCTGCACATGGAGAGACCTTCACCAGCTCACACCACCAGACAACTCTGAGTAGGCTTATTTCTGGAAACCATCCTGATCTGGGGGCTCTGTCCCACTCCCCATGTCTCCTGATGCCTGGAGGGTTTTTAGCTCACCTCAGCGTGAAGGTGGCTGCACAGACATTGCTGGTTTCTGCTTGTTCAGGCTGCTGCTGCAAAGCTGATTACCCTGTGCAAGCCTGACAGTGTCATAAGCTTCCTGCAGCCTCGCAAATCCAGCTCAGGTCTAGAGCACGAATATTACCTGAGGAGTTTCCTAATCCAGAGGATTCCAGTCCCTCAGTACTAGGAAAAAAGGCAGAGTTTACTGCACACGTCTTTCATTCCTAATTGCTATAGGAGCAGGAACTGGAAGATCCACTCCCATTCTCTTGTTCAAACAAACTCCTCCTCCAAAGCCAGCAGAAAAATGCCTCGCAAAGTCAACTTTTTTCCCTGTTTCAGAGCTCTCTCTGACTCCTCAAGATGCACACAGTGTCCATGTGCTGCTCCAAGCTGCCAGTAGTGGCCAGAGCATCCCGCTGCAATCTGGGAGCCGCTCTGGCCATATCCTTGGGAAGCAGCTCCATCTGCCGAGCCGGTGACCCAGGCTGAAACCCAGGGACCGTTGCCAGACTTGTCCCAGGGCTGTGGGGTGAGTGGCTACCAGGCGTCTCCTGGGTAGCACCGAATTCATCAGACCCTATTTACGAGGATTAGTGCTCGTAAGGAGATCCAGGGGGATTTTAAGGTGCCTTTCCCTCTAACAAACCAAACAAGGAGGATAAGCAAACAAGGTAAGGGGAGAAAAGGCCCTTGAATGCCACATCTGCAATCATATGAGCAGGCTGGGGGACTGTGGAAATACAAGAAAACCGGGGGAAAAAAGGATTCTGTCATCTCAGTCTGCTTTGAATGAAGTCAGTAGGCTGAGCTCATGCCAGGTGAGGGGCAGAGGGATGAAGAAGCTCAATTCTTGAAGGCTTTTCTTGAAGGGGAGCTGCTCTTGCTTGCTGTTTTTTTTGTGACAATGAGTCAGAGACCTACCATGAGGGCAGTACCAGGTGGGTCCTTGGGGGATGCTTCAGGCTCTGCATGGGTTAAGCCAACTGCCTGCCAGAGTGAGGGGTCCTGGGCAATGCACCTCATGCCTGCACCTGTGGGACTTCTTGTGGCACTTAGGCACCCACGACGGGAGACAAGGCTCTCAGACAGGCTGAGAACATCTTCTCTGGGCTCTCCACAGTCTCAATCTGCTGCTCACATGTGAGCAGGTCTGCAGGGACTCACCTAAACCCAGGCATCTCTGGAGTTGTTGCTTTATCCCAGACCAGCTCCACTTCCACCCATGGGAGCATTTTGACCTGTAAAAATTTCTTTTTCATTCTGCATCCCTTTTTGGAGATACAGGATCTTTACTGTAGTTACTTTCCTAAACATCTGATGCTGTTTGATCTTTGTGATCAAAGGTTCCAATGCAGAGAAAACCTGCCAAAGGCCAGAGAGCTGAAAAGAAAGCCAATGAGCATTTCCACCTTGCCCAAAGGATGTTACCTTTGGAGAGAGGAGGATTTCACCTCAAAAATACTGAACAAACTTCCCAGAACTCCAGTCCTCCTCACTCTGCAGACACAGTGTGAATTTTGCCATTTCTTTTCTGGGATAACACTAAGGGTGAAGAATTGAGCTCAGATTTTAAGCCTCTTCCTGATGTCTCCAGTGTCACAAAGCACCGTGCTGGCTACAAGGCTGGGGTGAAAGTGTAACAGATGGCTGTGCTGTCCCTGAGCATCCCACAGGTTTAGGGCTAGCAAAATATTTGTCTCCACTTGCTCTCCCGGCTGTTGTGTGCTGGAAAGCAGTGCCTGTCCCACGCCAGACAGGGCTGCAGTTGGTGTGTGGTGAGTGACCCCTATGTGTGAAGGTGTGGTGGCCAGCACCACACCACAATCAGGAGATGAAGTTTCACTTGATCATTACTTCACTCTGATTAAATTCACCATGAGCTGTAACATGATGAGAAAAAGCAATGCACCCATCAAACTGATGATGGAGACAAGAACAAGGCTGCCCCATGGGACTTGGGCTGGCAAGAACTGATGAGGAAATTATGTGACCAAGAGTCAGCAATTACAGGACTCTCCTGCTCCACGTGGGAGAGGCCACAGCTGGAAAATAGCTTGCTCTTTCCTAGGGATATCAGGAAAAGCTGTGAAAACAATTTGAAGAAAGCCTTCCTATGCATGAGGCTATGCCATTCCATAGGAAAGCCAATGCAGTGGAGAAGACTGGGCTCTAAGGCTACAGAGCAATTTTATATGCAAGTACTTTTTGCACATATAAGAAATAGGGCCAAAGTGGTGTCCTGAAACCCTAAAAATCTCAGTGGCTAATGTTCAATTAATTCTTTTTGATCTGTGCTGACAGGTTGCTTTTAGACTGCCCACTTTTCACCGGGGCTTAAATATGGCATTGGTTTCTGGTGTGGGCTCTCCTCAGTCTGGTGCCAAGGAGATGCAGTAAAAAGCGTTGGTATTTTCAGTCCCAGTCAAGTAGCGGAGAATTTAACATCTGCATTTTTTTAAATTAAAAATGCCTGTAATTTATCACAATTTGACCTGTTGCCATGGGGAAAAATCCCACAGTAATCACAAAGAAACCAGCTGGTATTTCATTTAAGCACAGTGCTACGATCAGAAAAAAACAACCTCACCAGGGCAAGAGTTTACCCCTGCCTTCCCCTTTGTTGGTTGTAGAATATCCTTTACTATATCCACATCTCATTTGAAGCCAGGTTAGCCCTCTGATGGTGGGAAAGCTGGGAGCCATCATCCCAGGGCTGGGCAAAGAGGGAGCTGCACCATTGTGAGGCCCTGACCTGAGACCATGCTCTTGCATGGATCCCATACTGCATTGTTTATATTTGACAGCTTGGCCACTAAAGGAAGCAACTCCAGCTGACTCCTGGTCTCATGAGTAGAGCTGGGAGATGTGACATTGGTGCCACTCAGGACTGGATCCCAAAACTGAAAGTGAAGCCACTATTTTTTAAGTGTTTTTGTGCAAAAGACTCTAAAGTTTATTAAAGTGAGAATGACTTCAGCAAGCATGTGAGACAGACAAGAGCTGAGAGGATGTGGCTGAATGGGAACATCTTGCTAGCAAAATTGTAGCTCTTGCTTGCCCCGCCGCTGTTCACCTATCAGTCTTTGCTGCTTTTCATTTGGGAGGCACGTGAGGTTTTCTCCCTGTGAAGAGCCCAAAGTGATGCATGAAAAGCCAAATCCAACCCGAGCAACCCTCAGGATGATGATCAGGGTAAACCCACAGCAGGAGCTTGCTCCCCCATCCAGGAGCTCAACGGCCCCTTTCACCACTCTCTGGCTCTAGGACAACCACAGCTGGTTTGCGAGGTTTTATCTCTGCCATGAACCCTAACGCTGCCTAAAATCCTCTTGGCAGCTATAATTCTCTCTGAAGAGAAAACGGCCCTGTGGCAGCACGGCCAAGTGCAGGGTTTCAGCAGACACATCCCACGCCCTTCCAAGCAGTCCTGCTGAACTTTGCTTTTTCTTGCCGGGCCAGCCCTGCATCCCCCTCCGCTCCCAGCCCTGGCAAAGGCAGCGGGCCAGCCTGCTTAGCATGCGTCTGTCACTGCTGGGAGCAATCGCTGCTGCTAAGGAGCCGAGCCCGGCGGCCGCGAGCATCTCGGCCCAGCGTCCCCCCCATCCTGGCTCGTCATATGATTTCTCCTAAGGGACAACTGCTGACCGGGACTGTGTCTCCAAGCTGATCCTTTGCTGATAAGCCAGCTGCCAAGCCTCCACTGCTGAGACAAAAGAGTTTTCTCTTCCCAGCAGGGCTTTTCTGCTGTGAATGACAGAGAAAGGGGTAAAAGTGAGCTGCCTGGCACTCCTCGTGGGCGAGAGGCTTTGGGGGCTCCTTCTCCCCTGCTGTGCTGGCAGATCATGGAGCTTTTCAGGCTGAGCCTGGGCTGCATTTGCCTCCTTCCTTGGCTTGAGGGTAAG
Source organism: Nicator chloris (assembly GCA_013400495.1). Taxonomy (NCBI): domain Eukaryota; kingdom Metazoa; phylum Chordata; class Aves; order Passeriformes; family Pycnonotidae; genus Nicator; species Nicator chloris. The sequence continues at coordinate 25,843 of WAAE01018339.1, read as the reverse complement.
TTTCTCCTCCATTGGGGTAGCTGTAAAGTGGGAAGAGAACTGCCCTCTGGGTTTTAACCTGCTGTCCTCCTGAAGTGTTGCTTGGGCTGTAAAGCTCAAGAACCCACCAGCTGTAAAACAAGTGCTGACAGGCACGTTTCAGGGCAGCATGTAAAATGGGATTAAACACCAGGGTACAGAAGAGTGAGGGACAGGCTGGCAAGGTGCTGGGATGGGTGGGCCAGGGACACCATGGCATCATGCCGGTGGGCTTTTATAAAGTGCTTTTAAGCTGCTAAGAGTAGTGGATGAATAAACCTGCCCAGGGAGGAGGCAGGCACTACGTGACCTCCTAAGCACTAATGTTCCTCCCGGTCCCAGCTGCTCCTTCCCAGCAGAAGTGAGTGAGTTCAGAGCATGCTGTCAGCATGGGAGAAGGTAGTGAGAGGTGCAGAAGTATTAGTCCTGCTCCTGTGGTGGTTGGCTGGGAGCGGGATGTGCTGGGAAGCTGCAGAGTCTGCACTGCTCACCTCCATGGAGCAAACTTGGTAGCGGCTCATGTTGACATTCAGCTGCTTTCTGAGGTTGCTCCAATCCTGCATCCTGCCCATGCACAGGAGTATTTTGAATCCAAGTGGCCCTGTTTTTGACATGCATGGAGGATAGATGCAAAAAGCAGAAGTTCCTGCTGAGCATCATCCCAGAGATCTGGAGTAGTGCTATCCAGGAAGTTTCCCAGGTGTGGTGCTACCCACAGTCTCACCGATCCCATCGTGGGCATCAGGAGGAATCGATTTTCTTTAAAAATGGGAAAAGTCCCCAAGCTAATAAGCCTTTTTATTTGCTGCTATGACTGAGATGTCAGGTTGAAAGCGACTCACTGATATAAAGCCTTGAAGTTCTTCAAGGCTCATTCAGTCCCTGAAGCTGCAAGGAGAACAGCCCTGCAGTCTTACAGGTTACATGCTCAGAGCTGTTCAAAATCCCTTGGCCAAAGGACTACAACTATTTGGGCTGCCCAGCTGGGATGTTCATTCCTTAAAGACAAACCTCAGACTGGCACCTCTGACCAGCTACTTTCCATTCCTTGCTGTACAGGTGAGTGCTCCTCAGGATGCTTTGAGAAGTTACCCCTCAATTTGCTCTGCAGCTGGGTTACAGGAGAGGTTTTTGCTCCTACAGGTTTGACTTCTGCTCCTTCTACTGCTGTTTTCTGCACATCAGAAGCTGCCAATTAAAGTAAACTTAATCTCTCACTTTGTAAAGCCCCAGGCTGAGGGTATGTCCCTGTAGTGGTAAGGGTGATGATGCAAGTGCATCTTATAAAAGTTAGAAGAGATTTGGTTAGGACCTGGAGATGACAAGATGATGGCATGCAAAGAGAGCAGAACAGCCTCCAGGGTGTTGCTCTTCCACTGCCTCTAAGGTAGGATCTTGTCTGGTGTTAAAATAAAGTGATTCTTTACTGCTGATATACAATGGAATCCTCATGGTTGTGTTTTATTAGTAAAGTATGGAGGATCACAGGGCATTTCTTTTCCTTTCTAGTGTAATGCTTTTACTTTACACCAGAAATGTAATGGTAGTGCAATGGCATGATCAGCCACTGCATTTCAGCCACACCAGTAATCAAACAATAAAACCACCAGCATTTCATAGAAACTAATTCATCTTCCCAATGCCTGGCAATGCCCAAAGAAGCTCAAAGAACAGAGCACAAACATGTTCATACTTGGGGCTGATCTCCCCCTTCAGCAGCTTTTCTCCATCCCCTCCTGCCTGAGGCTGCTGAGTTTTAAGGCTGCTGGCAGGAAAGAGATGCTTGCTCTCAACAGACCTCTGAGGGGTTGGTTTCCTGCTGAAAACTGGAAATCATGGAATTTCCTAAGCTGGTTCTGACAGTTGTTTCTTTGGAAAGTACCTACAAACAGAGAGGAAGCGAAAATTAGTTAGACGTCAGAAAAAAGTTCTTCACTGAAAGACTGATTGGACAATGGAATGGGCTGCCCAGAAGGGTGGTGGAGTCACCATCCCTGGACATGTTTAAAAAAAGACTGAATGTGGCACTCAGTGCCGTGGTTTAGTTGATAAGGTGGTGTTAGGTCACAGCTTGGACTTGATGATCTCAAAGATCTTTTCCAACCTCGTTCATTCTGTGATTCTGTGAAAAGTTGTCTTAAAAAGCCAAACCTAATGGTGACCCTGTGAGGTGCAATGGGCAGTGGGAAGTCAGGCACCAGCAGGATCTGTGCCTACATGCACAGAAAGAACTGCTGAAATGAAACTCCATTTAACACTGACTCTTGGACCCCCATTCACTGTGTGTGAGACTGCAGTGACTGTGCTAGGCATCTCGGTCTGGTCCCATATCTTGGGAGCCACTTTCCTCCTCCTCAAGCCCATTGTAGTTCTGGCTGCTCCCTGACCCCTGATCCACTGACCTCAAAAGGCAGCCCTAAGCATTTTGTACTGAAGAGGCAGAAAGGCCAAGCTTTTACGATACTTCTACTCCCCCATTTACTTTTCCAGCCTTCAGCTATTTTTCACTTGGGGGATTTCCTGGCTGTGATGAGTTTAACTCTTCAGTAGCTACCAGACCTTCTCCCTTGGCTTGTGCAGGCTCTCCCTGGCAGCAACACACAATGCCTGGGTGCAGAACCACTTCCTGCACACTGCGAGCCTTCCCTTGGCACCTCTTGTCCCATCCAGGATCAGTCCTTGACCAGTCAGCCCCTCTCCATCCTCTCCAGACCTCATCCCCACCCCAGGGACTAGGGTCAGTTTTCCTTACTTGCATCAGCTTTGTGGTGACTTCACCAACCTCCCACGCTTCCCATAATTTAGAGATTTTTTTACATGTCAAAACCTTCCTTCTTTTCCTATGGCTGCTCTGCTCCCTTGGAGGCCTTCACTGAGCTACTTAGTCAAAAGTAGACCTTGCAGTTATGTGGAAAGATATGAAGCCCTGTTGGTCAATCAAAAGCAACATATTCTTAAGAAAGCAGCAGTGGTTGGGAAAAAATACAGGCGAAGACACCCCAAACAATTTGCAAATGTCTTTGATCAAGACATCACAGGCAATGCTTAGAAACAGCAGAAACTTTCCCAGTAACACTGGGATTACTGGTAACCAAGGCTTTCTTAGTGGCATTACTTTAATTAGAAACATGGCATGGATTTTGCCCCTAATCCTACACGGAACAGCATGTCCCAAGGGTGGCCATGCTGCAGAGAAGCAGGGGCCTGTATTTGCTTACTTTTCTATCTTGTAACCAGACAGACTGTCAGTATCATAGGACAAATGAGCTGGCATCAAGAGCCTTGCTAGAAATTGTTTATTTTGTTCCTAAAAATACAAAGATGCCAAAGTGTTCAAGTACGAGCAACCCAAAGCAGGCGTCTACTTGGGCTCTCTGGGTAAGGCTGGCATTTTCCAGAGACGCTGAATTCCATCCTCAGGGAGTACACTAGATGCTCTGGTTGCTCCAGGTTAACGTTCTTAAAATGTTACAGCTCATGGCCTTATTTGTCTGACCACTGGGCAGCAGGACTTGGGATGTCATTTTGTCTCCTGAGGAAAGATGCTTGGTGCCTGATGTTTATCTCGAGTAAACATCCTCCAGGTTTAGTTGTGGGTCTACCCCCTATGACTGCCTGGGGCACATGCAATGGCTGCTGGCAGTCACATATAACTGCAATGTTTGCTGCTAATGTGCAGATAGCAAACACAGTGATTGTTCAGAGGGGAACAATCTGAACATCAGGGACTCTACAGAGAGTAAAACACATATCTCCTGCTGGGTCAAACAGCAGCACTTTTCACAGTGTAATGAAAATACCCAAAACTTTCAAATGGAGAGCCATTGCCAAGAAAGGAAAAGAAAAAACAGCAAAGATTGTAGCATGCTTAATAATAAAACCTGTAATAAAACATATGAGAAAAAGACTTGGATAAGCAGCCTAGAGAGAGAATACAAAAACTGCCAGCAGAAATTTTCAAACATCTGAAGCAGGAACTTGGTGGGGGTCAGGAGGTCAATAAATAACTGGCACAAATCCAAGAACAGCAACCAAAAGTAGGGCACTGTAGAAAGGCTGAATGGATTACTGCCTCTAGTTCTCACTTCAGACATGATCAGGGAGGTCGTGGCAGTCACTCTCTGCAGTTTGAAGAGTGTTATCAAACAGAATTGGCAACAGAGGAAGTCTTAGGAGGAAAAAAAAAAAGGATAAATCACCTGTGGCAAAGGACCAGCCCAGATACCTTTTGAGTTACAGGAGTTACAGGAAACTAAAGATGACATTTAAAAAATTCCTTAGGAGTGTATCAAATTCTTATTTAAAGCAACCTTGACACCACAGGGCTGCATTACAGCAATAATGCCCCTCTTAAGGGGGATCCTTGCACAGCCTAGGGAGACACAGGTCCCTAGGCTCCATTTCAGCATCCGGCAAGTCCGCGGAAGAAAACAACAGTATTTACAGACAGATAAACATGAGAAAAGTCAATGCAGATTTTGTAATGGGAATGTCTGACATCCATGATGGTATCAACAAGAACATAAATGTGCTGAGCTGATCAAGGTCTTGTACCAGTGTTTGCAAAAGGCTTTCAATAAGAATCTTCCACCAAGGCCCTTAAGAAACTCCATTCTCATGGAGTAGGAGAGAGATTTAGCCCACAGGCTGGAACAAAGAGGTGGAATAAGTTGGCAATGATCATCAGTGGTAGTATCAGAAGGTGCTCAGAAAGATCAGAAGAGATAAATAATGAAGTAATTAAGCTTGCTGATGCCACAAAGTAATTAAGAATAATCAAAACTTAAGTTGACTATGTGAAGCTGCCAGAAGGAGCGCCTGATAGTGATGGAGCAACAAAATTTTTTCTTTGAACTTCAGATTTGAAAAATGTAACATAGTGGGTAAAACTATTTTACGCATAAACATCCAGCGATACTCTCTGAGTTAGTTTGTACAGAGCACTGGAATGGCTGCCCAGAGAGGTTGTAGAACCTCCCTCTCTGGAGATGTTCAAACCCCACATGGATATGTTTCTGTGTCACCTGCTCCTGTGATCCTGTGTTGGCTGAGGGATTGGACTGTATGATCTTCAGTGGTTGCTTCTAACCCCAACAAATCCGTGATTTTCGGAAGGGGGCAGTGGCATCTTGTTGTCTTGAGCGAGTTCTTTATTTGTCTGATTCTTACCCTCTTCCTCTGTTAGCAAACGTTAATGGCCCAGTGCTGCAGACAGGATCCTGGGTTCAGCAGATGTTTTATCTGATTGAGCACAGTTGTTATATTTCCCTGTTACATTATAATGCATGTCTCAAATTATTACTTCAGAAACGGGTTACTCACAGTTAAGCCGAAGCAAAGAGGTGAGAATCGTGAATTCCACATCTTAGGAAAAAATGGCAAGGGTGGGGTGGGGCTGGGGGGATTATATTAACTAATTTCAATTTTCTAAAGATTATGGGAAATTACATATGAAACATTTCTCCTGCCTTTACAGGCTGGAAGAAACTAAAGTCCAAAGTTCATTAAATATCTTGCCTCCACCCAGCCCTCAGTAAGGGTTAAAGAGAACACGACTCACAAGCTGCCCATAGATAGCCCAGAAATTTAATTTCCATTTAGTCACATCGGCTTGGCAGGAATTGTCTGGATTGGTGGCTATCACAGGGCCCTGCAAGTCAATATCCCAGTGCAGACACATTGATGAGACAATCTCAGAGCTGGTGCAGAAGCACTGTGGTTTCTGGCTCCTCTCCTCAGGCATTCAGGCTGAGCAGAAAGCCCTGAGCTGTTTCTGATTTAACAGCCCCAAGGAATTATTAATCTAGCAGAACCCTAGAATTTCCTCAGAGAAAAACATGAGAGCTCCTTTAAGCTATTGTTTATACTGTTGTTATTGTGTACCAGCTTCTGTTTATACTATCACTAATCTCTCCAGGTACTGAGCCAAATACTTGTATTGGCTCAGTATTGTTTTGTTTTGTTTTTTTTTTTTCATTTGGGAGGGGAAAATCTGCAGAAATAGTTTAGATAAAAATCTGTGTTCTTGCCTAACATCACTTTTCAGTCTTATCTTACTCTTTATGCTCAGTACTATATCCTGATGGGACTTTTATAACTGTCTCCTGGGGAAAAGAGAGAAAAAGCATCACAGCAAAAGATGGGAGTTGCCATGTGTCGTTATTAAAAGATTTCTCAGAACATTCAGAAATTTGAAACTTCTATCCATCTATCTGAGGCATAAAATATACAGCAAAAAGTACACCTGCAATAGTCATGGATGGTTTAGAACTTAACATTTTGCTCGGGATATTCTCGGGCCACACCTTATAAAGTTATACTGAAAATAGTGGCAATCCTTCAGCTAATGTGATTATAACCATCCTAAATCATTTGAGATGTTGGGACCTGTTGCTCTTAAAAGCAACAAGCAATTACAGAAACCGCTTCATATTGTGTGTTTGTTGTGGAACAGCTGCAACATCTCCCTCTCACAAAAGGATTTTTAAAAGTGGTACCTTTGTTCCTAAGGGGCACAGATCAGTGTCAGGTGTGCTAAATCCAAGTTAATTTCACTACTTACATGAGCTGCCTCAGCCAAGTACTTACACACTTCTGGTGGGATATAGTTTTATCCTGCACTACTTTACTATCTCCAGAAGCCAGTTAACAGAAAGTGTAGCCCAGAGTGGCCTAGTCGGCCCCAGATGAACAGCACCAGGGGAATTTCAGCAGCTCTTTTAAAAGAAAGATTTGATCTGGGTAGGGGCAAAAGATCCCTCAAACCATCTAATTGTTTTGGAGGGAGGGAAGGAGATGGCTACCTAGTTAAAACAGTTAAGTATTGAATTAAATATATATATAGGCAGATATTTGATATAATCATTCAAGCTGGAAGGATGTTTTTCTTCATTAGTTACATAACTGCTATTTTCCTCTAGCATTGCTCATGGCTATTTGCACGTTCCTTTTTTTCAAAGAAATGTCATTCCAGGAAATTAGGAAGCTGTGGGAACTGTTTATCCAGGCATGCCCATCCAGGAAAGGACTGGTGGGTTACATCTTACCTCCCCCAGGGTATTTACGAAGAGATGTGTTTCCCTCAGACATGCACAGTACTAAACCGTGCTCTGATTGTACCGCAGTAGCAGAGGGACAAGGCTTCCTCATCAGGAACACCCGGTTGGAAAAGTGCATCCGTGCCTCCCACGAGACCAACAGCATCAGCCTGGCCAGCTGCAAGGAGCACTCCCCGCAGCAGTGGTGGGGCTGGGACCCTGACACAGGCACCATCGTCAGCCTGCACACAAAGCGGTGCCTGTCGGCCCACAGGATGCGTGAGTTCGCTCTGGTGAAGCTGGAGCCCTGTGGAGACTGGGAACGCCAGACATGGTCCTGCAGCAAAAAGGGACACTTGACTCTGCAGAGCTTGGGCTTCCACCTCGGCACCAAGGAGGGAGGCCACAAAGTCTTTGTCTCGAGGGAGAAGGACAAGTTCAGCAGGTGGAAGACGTTGGCAGATGAAACCATCTGTGCTGCAGCCCGGACAGCAGCTCAGAGGCCCAGCAAACCAACACAACAAGCTCTAGACACACATGTGTGGATCTATGAAAGTAAGATGAGGTAGATTTAGTGTCAGATAACATCTAACTTTCATGTGACCCAAGCCACCTAACACCAGGCGTGCACCCGTCATTCTAACCCATGTTCACTTCGGCCCCACCTGGAGAAACACCAAATGGCTCCAGCTCAGCCCCACTACCTGGTATCACTGGTTTCCAGTAGTGGCTGTTCAGTGTTTTCCAGAAGCTTGCAAAACTTTACATGATCAGGTCTCCAAAACCCAGCTGCATTTCTGAGGACAGGCAAATATATTGGTGAAATATTTCTGAATTGGTGCCCACAGCTAAGAATAGTGGAAATCGCTTGAGCCTCCCAAGCACCCAAGGAAGTCTCACAAAGTGAGGCACTTGAGACTATGAAAGAGCTTTTGGTACTTTGAGATGTCTTTTTTGGTAAGACAACACCTGGAGGCAATTGAAAACCTCTTTTAAACTTATATGAATTGTTGAGAAGCAGCTGTATCAAAAATTATTGCTTCAGTTTCTGAAATTAAAGTTCTCTTCTGTGAGACCCCAACAGTGCACCTTTCACTAATGAAACCTAGTTCTAACCTTCATTACATGTTCTCATTATTCTCAGAAGTGAACTTTGCTCCTGGAGCCCAATGTAGCCATAGAGTGACTGGTGAACTCAGCAAGTAGCAGGAGGTAACTTAAGGGTTGCCTTCCCTTTGCATTAAGGAATCCCAGAAGATGACATCAAAATTATTAAAAATTGGGTTTATATTAACCACTTACGGCCTTGGCCTTTGCTGAAGAGAATCCAAACTCTGCTTTCATGTGTGTTCACTAGCCTTTGCCTAGCCTTTGCCTGACTTAGAAAAGGCAAAAACCCTGGTCTTGTCACAATTTTAGGAGTTTGACACAAGGCTACCAGACACCAGGCATGGCCATTTCACTGAGATGTGACTGTGATCATTTGTCACATGCCCAGTGAAGCCCATTACTGACCACCGATAATTCATGGTCCAGTCTGTTTCCTGCTTCCATTTAAGTCCTTTCTGCAAATAAAGGTGGTTTTCAGTACTATTCTTGTAAAGCTGTGTGCAGAACTGAGATCTGAAAAACACATTCAATTCCTCCTCTCCTCCTCCCCTTTCTTCTAGTCCAGAGACCCAAAAAGAGCTGGTGTTTGTAATGGTTTTTATGTGCTTGTCTACTCTGTAGGTCATGAAGTTCCCAACATTCCTCAGGGAAAATTATTTCCCTGACAGGAGGCTATTCCTTACCATAAGGTTGCTGGACCCAATGAGATTTTGAGCTCTGCAGAAATGATTAAAGAGAAAATGTGATGTATCTGGTTGGCATATGCAGATGGATTATACGTATAACCTTTTTAAACAGAGAGGCTGTTTCTAATTTGAAATAAAAAAAATATATATCAGCTGCTTTGGCTGTCATGTGCAGAGACAGTGGCCTTTTTCCCCTCAAGCTTTTTAATTAGCCAACTAGAAAGTCAACATGTAATTATCACAATAGTTACAAGTGTAGTGTTTGTTTAACATTGAGTTAAATGTGTACCATACAAATTAGATACCATAATATGCTACTTAAATATAGGCTAGGAAATACATGGAACATTTAAGATATGGGAAAAAGGCATGTGAAAAGAGTGTTTTCATTCCCCAAGGCAGAGTTCCTGGCAGCCCAGGGCTGCCTTGTAGCCAGGATCCCCAAATAAGGCTGTGAGGGTAAACATAGAGCAGCTTTTGAATCAGGCTGTGCCACTTGGTGCATCTCATGCAAACTCATAATTTTCCTATAAATCACATGGTTCAGTCTACTGGAGGGAACCTCTGACTACTCAGTAACAACATCAAAGTCCTGTGTATTTGTTTAGGCATTTCTTATCTAACTTCCAGCTAACCATCAACAGACAACTTCTACTTCAGCGGGTTATCTGCTCAAAAAATTACACCTGTGTTGCCGTGGTGTGGGTGCTCATACCACAGAATGGGATGGGGTGTGGACAGGCAGCAGGGAGCCCTGAAGTCATGGTTTTCTTGGTCTTGGCATGTGCATCATTGCAGAAGAGGGGTGAACTGCTGACACCAAACTTCCCAAAATCTCCTCTCTAGCAGCAGTTGCTTCCCCATACACCCTACTCTGCAATAGGACTGGAAGGCAAAGGAAGGTATTGAGCCTTGCAAGAGATATGGACTACTTACCACCCTTTGAATCCCATTTTTATATCTGCAGTGTTGTTAATAGCTGTGATTCTTCCACTTGCTTCTTCCTCACACATCATCCTTTAACAGCTGGCATTGCACTCATACTTTTAAAACCAATGACCATATCTACCACCAGAAAACAAGCTCTGCTTGGGTTGTTGATTCCATCTTGAGAGGTTCATTTCACCTTTAAAATCTGTGACAGATGAAAGCCCCTCACACACAGGAGGAGGTGATTGCTACTGCACCACATCCTATTCGCCCCGCGGGGCAGAGAACCAAAACAGCAGGGCTGGGTTCCCTTTCCTTGCTGGGCAATGAGCTATTCCAGGTTCCTGTAAAAAAGTAAATGATAACCACACAGATCTTTGCTTTATTTCCCTTCAAGCTAAAACCATTGATTCATCAAAGATTGATGCTGTGGACAGAGAATCTTCTGTGAGCTTGACTGAGCCCCCTCTGGCTAACAAATTCAACAGCACAGTCTCTCCAGTAAAGACCAAACAGGCACAGCTCCCGGCAAATGAGGGTGAGCACTTTTCTGAATATGTAAGTAAGAACAGTAGGAAGGAAAGCGTGGGCAGCATTTCAAGGTTACTCAGCTATTTTCAGTGGTGGAAAAGTACCTGAGGATTTCTGAAGAACTTCCATGTGTCCCACTGAGTGCTTTCACCCAACATGCTGACGAGTTTGCCTTGGCAAGCAGTTCAGTGATACAGGCTTAACCTGGAGACATAGCTACCAACTGTTTTAGAAGCAAAAATTATCTGTGGCTGGGGAACACCAAGTGGCAATAGAGTTTCCTTCTCCTTTCTGGGTCCCATACAAAAGGGATTTGTGGCTACAATGAAGCTTCATGAGGAATCTGGACCCCTGGTCCAGCTGGAAGCTGCTAATCAGTCTTTCTGCTTCTTCCACTAGATCCATCCCACAACCACTCCAAGAAGCATGGAAATCGGGGGAAAAACACTGGGGCCAGGCTTGCGGGTAGGTCCAGGGATCAGCCAGAGGAGGAACGGACCAGACAGATGAAAGTTCACCAGTGGTCCTGTCCTTCCCATTGTGACAGAGATGTATTTCCCTGGGGTACTGCTGAGGATGCTCAATAGGGAATGAGGGCACAAAATTACCTGTCAGAAAGACTCTTTTTAAAGATTAAAAAAAATATCTCCACAGGCCTGCAATAAAAAAAAAAATAGTAAAAACATGAAAATGCTTTGTCCCAGCTCCCCAGGAGAATCAGACACCTGCTAGCACTACTGCTTTCCCCCAGCCCTTCTTATTTTGTACCAGAAAGATGCAGAGTGCAGAAGCAGGAGGTATCACTGCCTTTGTAGCAAGAAAGAAAAGCTTTTGTGGTGACTTTTGATAGAAAGATGCTATGCAGTGTAAAAGCAGCTGTAAGATGTTGATCTTGTAGACAAAGCACTTTTCCTGTTATCTGGAATTTTTCAGGGACATTACAGGTGATTTTTTGTGGCAATTGTGGCTATTGCATAAAAACAGCAATACATACAGCAAACTCATGATGCTTTCTCTGATACCCTTTCAGGCACGAACTGGAAGACGGCCATGCTGGTCCTCAGCCCCTTGGCATTCATACTAGGATTAATAATACTGACACTCAATGTTCACTACAACAAGTAAGTGACAGTCAGGTTCATTGGCTTTGCCATGAACAGCATTATAAAGAAAAACTCCAACATCTCAAAAAGAAGTCTTTTTCTCGGCGTCCTTCCCCATTCCACACCTGATCTCATTGGCTCTCAGCAGATGGGCCTGGTCACCCTTGTGGTTTCTCCTCTCTGCCACCCAATTTATCCATCCCACTCACTGACCCACCCAAATGCATCCACTAATGTTGGCTCCTCCTCTCCTGCACATCTTGTGCCATCACTGAAGAAGTGGCAATTACAGTTGCTGATGAGGAGAAGCAACCAAGTGACAGGTGCAGTTACTCTCTTCTCTCTTCTCCTAGGAAAAAGAAAATCCTCTCTGCTCTGAAGAGCTCTCCAGCCAACAGCAGCAGAGTTGATTTACGGGAGCCGACCCCCTTACAAAGAGGACCCCAGCTGTACCTTCCACCATCCCGCTCCCCTTCCCTGAGGCGTGGAGAGATCCTCATCGAGTGGAAAGATGGGACTGTCACTCCTCTTTTTGATAACATCAATTACCAAGTGGACTAGTTCCAACATGACAGAGCTTTTGTTCCATCCCGTGTCACTGTTTCCACCAGGAAGACTGCCACCACAGCTATCTCCTTTCCACCCTTGCTGTTTTGACAGGAAGCACTGTTTGGGGTTTTCTTCTGAACACTTGAGTACAATCTCCTTGCACAGCACAAGGTTGAAGCAAGCAGAGTAGATTGTTTGGTTTGTATAGGCACATGCTGCTTAGCAGTTCCAGAGCTGCTTTAACCCATAACAAACCCCAGGCTTCCCTAGATGAAGCTGGGACTTTTGCCAGCTGCAACTGCCCATTGAACCAAAATTAGAGTTACTGAGCACATGAAAAAGTGAATCTTTGAAGAGAAGGAGAAAGGTAAAAACCAGAAGACTTGATGATCCTCAAATTCTTTTCAAGATAAAACTAGCTGCCCATAGACACAGAAGGCCAACAGTTACATTGTCAGTGTGAGAATGTAATTAATAAGCACTGCCTTCCATAAAATCTCTTCCAGGTATCTGCCAAAATATTCACCCCCACTAAGCTGTAAATTAAATAACAACAAGCCATTTTTCTAACTTAAAAGGTAGCACTCCACACTCTGCGTCACTGCAAGAGTCCTGCTGAGAAAGCATGTGTCTCTCAAAACATTTCCATATTTAGGATGTACTAAACCTTATTATAGCACACATCCTCTTTTATTATATAGACTGGCAAGTAAAGTCGGTCATGCTTGTTGGGGATATTGCATACAGAGCCACTTTATACCAGCTTCAGTCTCTGATTTCCTATAATCATATGGAATAGTCAATGAATAAATACATTGCTCCAGAGCAGTAATACAGTTGCTTTTCTTTTAGACAGGAGTATGACATTGTTTTCAGCCTTTACACTTCTTGTTTGAGCATAATTATCTGTGACTGTCACACTCAATCCCGATCTTTTCTCAGTGAAACTTGCAATGTCTTAGCGCTTTCCTAATATTCATGAATGTATGCTTTCTTTCTCTCTGATTTTGAGATGACATAATCATGGCTGTAAGTCAAGAATTATGTGGAGAAAGAAACAATAACACCAGGAAATTACAAGTACGAGCTGTGTCAGAGTATTTGTTCAGTAGAGCAAGAGAAACCATATCCTCACGTCTCTTACTTGAGCAACGCCTTTCACTTGACCTAAATTAAGCTGTTCGGCTATTTCAGTGTAGCTTGGTCTTCTCTTGAGTTTGGTTTTATTTAATCTACAGCAGAAGTAAGGTCTCTCCAGGGAATTTAAAATCTCTGGATTTTTTTTTTAATTGGTAAGAGGTTTACTGTCATGAGATATTATTATAACCAAAAACTTAACTTGTCTTAAAAAAAAAAAATACAAGCCCTATTGGTTTAGGGCATAAATATCATAGAGGTTGGAAATAAATATCTTTGCCAGGCAGATTATTCCATAATTATTTACTGGAAGGTTTCCCAGATGCTCCTTGGGAAAATATTTTACTATTAGACATGGGCAGAGGAAGAACTCTTTCTTCACCAATGAGCAGCAAGAATCAGAGTTAAATTCTGACCTTTCAACGTTTCTACTTTAAATGAAACCCAAAGACTGGGATCAAAAAATGTGTAAGAATCATTTTACTCACAAAATTTGTGGGAATACATTCTGCAAAGAAATCACTTAAAATGCACACACAGTGCCTGACCCATTACCACAGTTACACCCCTTGAAATTTTTCCAAGGAGCACATCATCTTAGGGTGTACAGCACTGGTCACCCTCCAAAACCTTGACAGACTTTGGAACACTATGTAAGCAGTGCCAATAAAAGGGAAATACTGGCTTGGAGCTGAGCTAATATGTTTTCCAAAGCACCAAGTGCCTGTTTTCATTACCGCTGAATGGGCAGAACCGATGACTTGCTAATGACTCTCTAACTCCAGTTTAATATGCTAATCTTGCTCATAAACACGAAGGCAGCAACACTATTGTTTACACAGCACTGATTAAATGGTAGCTCAAACAATAACGAAAAGCCAAGACTGAGGGTGCACAGGCTTTTAACTCTTCTCTCCCACTCTCACTGGTTGTTACATTCTCTGCCACCATCTGAATGAAACACTTCTGAGTAGTGTTCATAATCAAAATAAGGCCCGACTGTAATGTGGAGGAGCACTGAAGTTTTTAATGTGTATATATACACACATATTTATATATAAAAGCCTCCTTATAGTGCATCCCTTTTTTTGAAAATAGAAATATATGCAATTTTAAATCACCCCACTGGAAGATAACAGACTGACAAGCAAGAGACTCCTGTCACACTGGTACCCGCATTATTAATGTCTGCTGCCCCAAAAGATGAGTGGCTGCAGCCATAGAAGCACTGATAGTATGAAACAGACAGAAGATTGCACACAAGTTTGGATATCCCATGCAGAAAGTGAATTAACTACCCTTTGCCAATCCCCTGGAAAATGTATGGCTAAGGTGTCTGTTGGAGATCAAAAAGCTAAAAAGAGAGAGGCAAAAGAACTTCAAATTAACACTTAAATACTGTACCTCAACCATTTACTAAGATTCTCTGGATGGAAAATGTTCTCACGACAGTACATTAGGGATGTACATAAATTCATGATACGAACAAAAAAGACTTGAAATGATCTGACAAGTTATCACCGCATATCACTGGAAGAGCTGAGAATAGAACTACTGCTTCCTCATTTGAAATGCAAGGTATGACTCCTGCAGTAAGTGTTTTGTTATTAAAATCCCCATATGCTCATTTTCTCAACTCTCTAGCTTTACATCAGCAAGTCAAGATGTATCAAGTGTTTGATTTTTCAAAACGACCTGTGGTTGTTCAGTACTTCAGGGAAGAAAAAGAAAGGGAGGCAGAGACAGAGGAAGTCTTTTGTTAGCTCTGGGCTTCAATTCAGACATCTCTGGCTTATAGTTCAATCAGACTACGCTTTTTTGTGTTAGCTAGAGGAGACAAAAGCACAATCTCTTTAAAAGCTCCATGTATCCTCACTGAATTTCTACAGATAAAAAAAATGAAATCTACATTTCTGCAGCCATATAATGCCTCCTCCAGTTTAAAACATAAAAAGCAGACCTGTCTCCTCAAGAAATCCCCTTATACTTCACAAAAACTCTTATTCTCTGGAGCAGAGAAACTGATGTACTTCTTTCAGCGTTGCTTGCATGTCCTCATATTCTGCAAATTTGCAGGCATCCTCCAGCTTCAGCCACTGGAAAGCCTGGTGCTCCTCCGACAGCTTGATTTCTGTGTTGCAGTCTTTCATTTCTGCCAGCCAGTACACGACGGTCTTAGGCTTGCCACGGACCGGGTAGTGCAGCTCTTTCTTGTAGCCCTCGATGAGGGTGAGCTGGCTGGCCTGCAGACCAGCCTCCTCCTGTGTTTCCCGGAAGGCTGTCTGCAGGTCATCCTCCCCTGGGTCCACGTGGCCTGCCAAGAGGGTGGAAAAGTAAATCTCTGGGAAGGAAACTCACATTTTGCTTTAATCGGGAAACACCGGGAGAGGGAGATGAGAGTACAGGGTAGCTGAAACAAGATGAAATGGAAATTGGAGAACAGAGATTGCTTTTCCACATCTTACATCTTGATTTATCTTTTCTTGTGGGTTTTAGGATCATTGTTTATCCCTCACCTCCTGAAACTTCCATTGGCCTCTCAGCATCAGACATCTTTTCTTCCCACTCCTCCCCTCCACTTCTGGAGTACTCTACACCCATAATGTTCCACCTCAGGTTATACTGAGGACTGAGTCCCTCATTTTTCCTTTATCCAATTAGAGTGGAGACAGGTCATCTGAGAGTCTTAATCCTCTCTCAACCACATCCTCTCACATAAGCTTAAGGCTCAATTCTGCAAAACTCTTACTTGTACCAACAGTCCAGAAACAACAGGACCAGGCACCAACACGTACCATTTGAAAAGGTGGGTTTCATTTAGGCGGCTAGGGATTTTTTTCTCTTCCATACCCGCCTCTGAAACAAGCAACAAATCTAAAAGCCAGTCCTTTTACCAGCTGGGTAGTTCTTCTAGGACACATCATTTATTTTACGTTGCTCAGAATAAGAGGTGCCACTACAAACAACGGATAAATATAACACGTCCCCAGCCATTTGTATTTTTGTTGAGAAATGTCAGATTTGGTTTTCTCATGAAAGCTCCAGACCAGAACATAAATAGAAAAAGCCAAGCAGTACCTCAAAAAAGCAACATAGCAGGAGCTGGGACATTTTAGGAGGAAAAAAAAAAGTTTAAGCTCTATTTTGTCCCTGGTGTCTCTCTATTTTCTATGTAGCTGGCTGCAAATAGCTATAATTTCATCACAGAGATGAATCGTTCCTCAGGTCCCAGGTACCCAAAGCCCCCTTTTAGTACCACAGCTGGGTTATGTGGGAAGTTTGTTTTGCTTTTGCAACAAGTCCCACTCGCTTTCCTGCCTGTGTATCAAAAGCGTGAACACCTCTTACAACACGACATCACCTCAAATGTAAAATACACTTTTCTTTCAAACAGCAGCTGTGCAGAAACAGCATCTGATATTGATACCTGTTGATAACCTCAGGTCAAAGCTCAGTAAGTTGCTAAGTTTGTGCATTACAGTCTATCCGCAGGGCAGAAAAAGGACTGCAGAGAGCACCTCACACACCACAGCTTTCAGATCCTCCCACTTGTTTCCACTAGTACAGTTCCAATAGATTGAGAAGGAAAATGAACTCTACATCCCCTTCCCATGAGCATCAGCTAGTGTAAAGTCACAATCCTAGGGGCAGAGATAAGGCTGATGAGGTTCATGTGAGGGAATCCAAGCAAGTCCAGATTAATCCCATAAGAATTGCAGCTGCTTAGAGAACTTTCAAAATAACAAGGTACAGCTGTAGCTGTAAAATGCCTTTTGCATCTGCTTTGAGAGACAATTACAACTTCTCCTTCTGCCTCCTGCCCCATGGAATCTATGTCAGCATCATATACAAGTTATGTCACCACATTGCACATCCCAGGGCCACCTTGGAAGACCCCTCCTATCACAAATATTATAAAATGGAATAGCTTCTCTTCATTAAATTACCCCAAATCAATACCAAGATTCTATTACAGGCTGCCATCAGAATGTGGCTTTTGATCTCTAAAATCTTAAGCAGTGTGTTGAGGGAGGTGACCCTCTGCTCTGGTGCAACCCCACCTCCAAAGCTACATCCATCTCTGCAGTCCTCAGAAAGGGAAGGACATTGACCTGTTGGACTGAGTTCAGAGGAAGCCATGAATATGATCAGGGAGTGGAGCACCTCTGCTTTGGAGGCAGGATGAGAGAGTTGGGGTTGTTCAGCCTGGAGAAGACAAGGCTCTGGGGAAACATTAGAGCCCTTCTGGTGCCTAAAGGGTGGTGATTTATAAGAAAATTGGGGACAGACTTTTGAAAAGGGCCTGGAATGACAGGAGAAGGGCTCCTGCTTTTCATCTAGGAGAGGGCAGACTCAGACGGCAGACAAGGAAAACTTTCTTTTACTATGACGGTGGTGAAACACTGGCATAAGTTTCCCAGAGAGGTGGTGGGTACCCCACCCCTGGAAACATCCTGGTTGGATGGGACTCCAAGCAACCTGCTCTAGTTGAGAATGTTCCTGCCCACTGGTGGGGGCTTGGACTAGATAACCTTTAAGAGTCCCTCCCAACCTACACTATTCTATAGTTCTGTGAGATGTATGCTTATGAGACAATTAGCTCCCTACCAAAACATCTACAAGTAATTTAAATCACTTGTCCAGAATTACTGTGCTCCCAGGGAGCCTTTCCACAAGAGTTTCTTCTCACAACAATCAATCATGTCCCAGCAGATGTTTAGCTTTCCACTAGGCTGCAAACACAGCTCCCTTAGGCTCTTGGTGGAGTAGACAAATGGGAAGACTGCAAAGTTTAGTTCTTTCCCTTAATAGGAGAGCCTAGCTGACACTGTTAAAAGACTTTTTTTCCCTCAATTTGCAAGTTCTTGTTTACAAACAGCTGCATCATGCTTTGAAAGCACCGCATTTGACAAAATGAGAAGTAAAAAGTATTGTGAAGAAATCTCAGGTGGCAAAAAAAACAGCATGCAAGAAGATCTACAGGGAACCTGAAGGATTTCTGTGCTGCACTTTTCCTGGTATCAGGGCTATTACTATGTACTACCAAACACTGGCTCTGCCATGTGCCTTTATGGAGAAGGTGCTGCTCTGTCCTGGGACACAGGGCTTGTCTTCTGCTCTGAGGCCTCACTGATGACCAAGAACGGCTGGTAAGGTTACTTCTCTTACCTGTCCCTCTCATGTCTACTGCATTAGGTGAGTGACCTTCATCAATGATCTCCTGCATCTCCTAAGAAAGGTGTACTAAAGTGTACTATTACAGATTTCAGTCTGCCTTCCTGCAAACTGTGACCCCTCTGATCATACATGGGTCAAACAATCCTGCACTGGCAACACTGGTGCCTGGCAAAGAATCAGACCCGAGGCAAGAAGGTAGAACATCCCCTCAGTACCTCACTTGAGTTGTGTGCACATCTTGCCAGAAACATCAGATACCTGAAGAGCTCGGCTGGGTGACACCCCTGCCCCAACCCAAATCAGTCATGCCCAATACTTCGTACAGCCACAACTTGCAGAGCATTTCAGCCTCAAAACTCTGCCCTCAGCTGCATCAGGATCACCATCAGACAAACAGCACAGCCAGCAGCTACTCTCAAGTGGTAACTGCCCCTCTAAACTGACCTCAGCCAAAATCCACTCTGCAACCTGACACCAGTGACCTCTACGAGTGTTATCAGAACAAAAATCACCTTTGGGCGGGGTCCAGTGGTGGGTTCCATAGGATGTCTGAAGCAGGAGGTACTCGATGCTGTCAGTGACC
Source organism: Nicator chloris (assembly GCA_013400495.1). Lineage (NCBI taxonomy): Eukaryota > Metazoa > Chordata > Aves > Passeriformes > Pycnonotidae > Nicator > Nicator chloris. The sequence goes on along the minus strand of WAAE01018339.1, from coordinate 6,981 downwards.
TTAGACGATGGTGCTGGCTGCAGCCTCCTGTAGATGATCAAGCCACAAGCTCTCACAGCCATTCCCCTCTGCCAACCACACCAGGAGCTGTAGAACAGCACAAAACATGGGCTCAAACACACCTGCTGTATTTAGCCAGCAAACAGATCTCAGCACAGTAAAAAAGATGTCCACCCCTTTGAAGTTGCTACAGAATTAAACTGTATCTTATTAGCTACCTTTGAATTGTAAAAAACTTTCCTTTTAAAACACGGAAACAGGAACCTAGCTAAAACCGTTAGGAAAAAAAAAAAAAAGAATGTCACAGAGAAGCATGAAAAATGACCTGCATGTAATTTCTTTGCTGCTGATAGATTACAAACTATATTGTGGAGAGGTGAAAAAAAAATTACAAAGCAAAAGGAAAGCCGTGGATTAACACTCTGAAACTTTTCCACTGCAAAACTCCAAAGGCGCTGCCTAGAAGTAATACCTCAACATTACTGGAATTGGCATATGGAAATAATTGCTCTGGACAGTTTCCCTGGAGCACAGGACTCCTCAGGATATCAGGGGCAAAGCTGAGAAAATGAATGACAAAGGACAGGCTCTCAGCTTTCTCGCCTAGACATAAGGCTGTCACACGAAACTAAAGCTTCTTGGAGTGTGTGGTAAGCACTGATTTGACGTAAACAATAAGGAACACACTTCTTAAGTGATAAACATTGTCAGCAATAAGCTACGCAGCCAGCATGAGTAGTCCCACACAGAAAAAGAGGGAAAGCAATGGAGATGAGTAATCTGGTCGATTCCCAGTTCCTGGCAAAGCTTTGCATTCTGACAGAGACCCATACTTCAGTAAATAACTTTACAGAACAGTGTATTTTCCTGGGACGCCAAGAGCGTGACACCTCTACATTCCCACACGAGAAATCACAGCACGGAGTTCTTCACCGCCAACCACGCCCCTGGACGACGCTCTCTCTTTTGGTCAACCACTTCAACCGCTTCCATTAGTTTCTGATCAGCCACAAGGATAACACCCCGCTCCGGCCCCCGGGGCCAGCCCGGGGAACCAGCACCACCTCCCGTGTGCGCCTGGAAGGACAAGGACAAATCCCAGCAGGGCCCCTCCGCCGGCGCTTGGTGCCACGCGGCCCCGCTGCTCTGCACTCTCCTCCCCGCCCGCAGAGGGTCGCCCCCGTGCCCAGGGATGGGGACACTGAGAAGAGGGACACGTGTCACCTCGACAGCGGCCACCACGGACCCCCGCCCTCACCTCAGCTTCCGGGTCCGGCAGTGGGCGGGAACCAGCGCATGATTGACGTCAGCCTTAACCAATCGCAGCGGCAGCGCCGCGGGCGGTACCCACTCCCTTCCCGTCTCACCGCCCCCGCCTTCCCTTGGGCCCCGCCCCATAACTGAGAAAGCCTCGGATTGGCCTCTCGCGGCCGGGACTTGCCCTGCCCACCCTTCTCCCCTCTCTCTATTGGCTGGCTGTGCGCGCGAGGCTGCGCGCGGTCGTTTGAAGCGGGAAAAGCGTTGTTGCCATGGAGACGCGGCTTAATGGCCGCCGCCGAGCGGTGCGGCGGCCGGTGAGTGAGGGGGGTCCCAGCCCTGAGGGGACGGGGACAGCTGGGTCAGGGAGGGTTCTGGGGACACCGCCCTGACCGGCCCCACCGGGCTGTAGACGGGGAAAAGCCGTGGTGGGACAGCACAGGGAAGGATTAGACATGTTCTCCCTTCAGACACGCGGTGCAAGTCCGGACGCGTGGCGGTTTGTTTTGCTACATTTTTAGAATTATAAAATATTTTTCAATTATGTATTTTATATATCTTATACATAGCACATGATTTATATAACATGTAAAATATGTAAGTGCAATTAAAAATATCTATCTATATATATTATGTACAATATATAAAATTCTGAAGTACTATTTAAAATATAGTTTTAATATGTTTTATATAATATATATAATTTTTATGTTTTTATATTTTAAAAATTAAATAAAACTTTAAAATTATAAAAGAAACCTTGAGGGGTATTTGGTGGATCCTGCTGGGAGGATGAGCTCAGGCACGATTTTCAAATAATTGGCACCCTGCTATAACTCGTGGGTTATTTTCTCGGCACGTGGTTGAATATTGGACACTTCCAATATTCAATATCCCATTATTGGACACTTCCCCTTCTCCATGCAGCTGTTCCTTGCAGCTGTCGGGATCAGCTGCAGGATGGGGCCTCTTCTGCTGAGTTCGCCAGGCTATACTTAGTATGGAGAGAGGAATAAAATACTCTGAAATACTTTGTGGTGAAACAAAAAAAAAAAATCCCCAATATTTATTTGTTTGTAAGCCAGTTTCAATTACATTAATTAGTGTGGATAGAGGAATACAACCGTCTGAAAATCTTTCTGAGGAAACAAAAAAATCCCCAATATTTAATTGTTTGTAAGCCAGTTTTAATGACATTAATTGTTTTAGTAACTTCCCCAAGGTACGTCAGTGGCAAAGGAAACCCCCATTTCTTACTTGTTGCTGCAAGCAGCAGACCTGTGTCAAGCTCCAGCTGTAAAATAGCTGCCATTTGGCATTAAAACCATTCCCTCCTCTCCAGTTACCTTTGCCGTACTGAAGCTATAAGTGGTTATCCATTGTCAGTGTTCAGCTTCAAAACAGCTGAACACTTGTTCCAAGGAACAGTGGAATGTTTAATGACCTGTTGTTTACGTGCAGGGTAGAGTAATCCTATGATCTTCCAAAGGGATCTGCTGCAACGTCAGCCACGGCTTCACAGATCCCTCCCTGTTGCATCAAACTAAAATTATGGGCATGTTTTACCATACAGATTATCTCTTGTTGTGGAGGTTGTCTTAAAAAAGCGCAGCTGCAACCTAATCCTGTTCTTCACAGGAATGCCCTAATTCCCAAGGAATGGGGTCAGAATGATTAAAGGTAAAGCACTTTGTGTGGTGCTCTAGGAAAGCAAATTAGCCATTCACTTCTGGAGGGTTAAATCAGATTTGGCTTTGGATCACCTTAAAAAAAAGAGCTTAATGTTCAAATGAATAAGGAATGAAGATGGATGGGTGGTGACACGAATTAATATGTTTCCCTTTTCCCTATTCATTCTTTGCTTCTGTATGTCAAAAAACCTGCAAACTCTTTGGCATGAACAGAACCTGTGCTGAAGTCTTTTTTGGGGTAAAATGGTTGCAAGTAATGAGTACAGTGTGCTGCTGTAGTTGCTATCCGGAGAGGAAACACCCACCTGCTACACACATTTACAAATTTTTAAAGCTCTTAAGTTTTATGTTTATGAGATACTTGTTGACCACGATGGTTTACATGGAAAACAAGGTAGTGTTTATGTTTTGTGTGCTGATTAACAATTTCTATGTTTATCAAATACCCTTGAAAATCATGACTAATAAAATTATTTAGTGATCAGGCCAGGGTTTATGATTCAGAGTGATTACCTTAGACTATATGCAGGACAAAATGTATTGTTACCATTTGTAGCAGTGCCCTGTAAGGTTTCTTCACTTTATTTCCTTAATTTAAAGAATAGATGTAATGATGCTTGTGTCCTCTCTCAGTGGTGACGCTCCAGAAATAATCTAAATCTAAAATTGTCACTCTAAATCATCTAAAATTGTTGGGTCAGTATGAGTGAGCTACAGTGGGATAACAGGACATGTGAGGGTTATTCAAGTGAATGGGTTGCTGAGATCTTTAATATATCAGAAGTTAATAAGGATCAAGGTACAGTGGTTCAAGGCTGCTTTATTCTTAAAATAATCTCTATGGGCCTTTTACATAATTTATTTTATACACAGTGATTGACACCGAATATCTTTGAAGACCTTTCCTCCACCTTGAAAAGTGCATTGAGAAGGAAAAGATCTTGTGAAAGAGGTAATTAATAATTAAAAGCATTTTAAAATGGAGAGTCAGCTCCAAGAGCATAATTTTGTTGTATGTTAATTTCCTAAAGAACAGAAAAAGGTAACCACTCCTTTCTCTTATTTACACCTGACTTTTCTTTCTTTTATCAGCTTTATAACCTTTAGAAAACCTCTAATACTGAGGCTGAGGAAGAGTTCCCTGATGAGAAGCTGCAACCTGATTCTGTGGCTAAGCTGGTCCCTTTTATATATAATTCTAATGCTTCTTTTACAACAAGCACTTATGCATTACCAGCATCTGGAAGCCTTTTAACATCTTTGTAAAACATCTTGGCATAAGAAACAAGTTGTAGAGGACTCATGTTTGCCACTTAGAGGTGTCAGGCTGGGTGCACATGGAGAATTATACCTCCACACTCACCTCTTTCTCAAAATATGTTATACCCAAGTATTTCAAGGAGTCCTAGTCTTTTATCTCAACTTGTTTTCAGTGAAGCTACCCATATCGTTGTGGGGAGCAAGACCTAGGTTTTGATATGAAAATACCACACTGAAGAGTGGCATGTTTTTCTGCCTCAAGACACATTGTTCTCATGGGTGAACAAACAAATAAGTGAGGAAATGCTGGCTGTTACAAGACTATGCTGGCTGTTAATGCCATCTTCTGCCTTTTTTTTTGCCAGAAGATGGCATTAACAATTTAGGATTCTTGAAAACCTCCTCTTAATTTTCACAAAGCAAATTTATTTTGAAGGATCGTATATCTGCTAGGAAAAGCATCTTCAGACACAAAGATCTCTACAGGGTTTGATGAATTAAAGTATTCTTTCAATAAGGAGAAAGATAGCCCTTTTTTTTTAGAGCATCAGTGATTGAAAGGTGAGAAGAATTTCACTGGCAATTGCAGTTTTCCCTGAGTTCTTTCATGTTTGAACCATGCAAAATCTTTTAGCAATTGTCTTCTCTCGAGTTTTAAAGTGATTGGAATGTTATGCCAACGTCCAATTTTTTTTTCTGTGTTTATTCCTTTATTAGTGAATGTTTTGTGTTCCTAGCTTGTGGAAGTCCTGTCCTGTCAATAAGGAGTCACTGGAGTTATCCCTGAAACCACTTAGATCCAGTAAGATTTATTGTATCTGAGAAGGCAGATCTCAGGCCTCATTAAGAGGCCAGGTCTCATTGAGAAACCATTTAGTTGCTTTCATGTGGCACAGAGCCTTAGCCAATTAGCTAGAGAGAGCTGCTTACATGGCTCTTGTAGGTTCTGCAGTACCTACATTACTTGGATTTTCCTATATGCTGAGAATTCCGCTGACTTGGCACTTCATATAATAACAGCCTGTTATTTCTAGCTATTTAAATATATTTCATTTCATTTTTAATTAGAACCTTGACCTCAAATCTGTTATTCTCTCCCCATTTCTGATGTTCTTTTTTTAGAAAGTGTCTCAGTTGTTTCCCTTTTTATTCTTTTTTGTCTCTCCTGTGTTCACCATTATAATTTGAACAGAAGTTAACACTGAATTAGGGTCTTTGGACACTCTGTATTTACAATAAGGATATATAAAGATGCAGGTGTAATCTAGGATAGAGATAGAGAATAGACAAAATAAATTTATTAGATTATTTTTGTCTTTAACAGATCCTCAACACTTCTGAGATCAGTGTCTTGGCCTTGAGTTCTAGCTGCTCCTTTCATCAAACAGAAGAAGTTTCCCATGGCAGTGCATACAGAGAGTTGCATAGCACCTGTACTGGTTTTACATTTTAAGCTACCTTATGTAAGAAAGGGAATTTTTCCAAAATGTAATTCTTTAAATGAAGTCTCAGGTTCCTGTGTGTTTTTATATGTTAGAGAAATTGGCAAGTAGTGAATGCTTGAGAAAAACCCTTGCACACATGGTGTCCCTGATCTCTGGGTTTGCTGTCCTCTCTGTCAGTTTTGATTTCCCCCCTCCCAGGATCTAGCAGCCTCATCAGTGACTCTAACTTTACCTCAGGATTCAGAATCATGTTACCTACACATTAAATAAATTCACTTACATGTGAATTTTTTGGTCTTGGAGTTTGTTGTTGTTGAATCTCATAATTTTACCCAAAGCATGGACTCTAAGTCATTTAAGATGTTCTGCTCTGCACATTTTGGCCTCTGTAATATCTATCACAGTCAGTACTTTATATATTAATCTTTATAGTTTTATTGTTTTATTATTTAAACATAATGTATTAATTAATGACATGACTCAAATTTGGGGATGACCTTATTTTCTTCTATAATGTCATTGTAGAGAGCCTTGAAAATCCCCACAAAGAATCTACCCTGAACTACAGGGAGGAAAACTTAACTTGTTGAGTCTCACTGTGACCTCCAAACATGAGTAAGAGCAGTATTTGTTAAGGTCCTAGACTGAACAAAGATATAAGAAGGCAATGGGCAACAGATACTTGAAGTGCTATCATTTTTGTGTTTTATGGAACAAGTAAAAATATCTGCAGATATTAATCCATCGGGATACAGACAGCTGCACCATGCATTGCCAGTAAGACATAAGTGAAGAAGTTGGGGGATTTGGGGAATACTTCTCAGTGATTCATGTTTCTTTTTTGGGTTTCTCAAGAATGCAAGTATGGCATTCCAGTGGCATATATAGATTTAGAGAAATGCTGTCTTTCAGATCTTGCAGAATTTTTTTTTTTGGTTTTTCTGTCGAGGAGACTCAGAAATGCTCACAGGATTCATGACATAAAAGTGGAAGTTACTCAACAAAACTACAGCTTTGCTATAGTTAATCTGTGAGATGAATGGTCTTAATTAGGCAGCTTGAGGTGAGGACAAGTGCAATTTTTCTCCTCTGGTTAGTTAACCAGGGGTAGCTGAACCACGTTAGACCACGTGCCTTGATATTAAATTGAGTATCTAAAATTAGGCATTTTACATTCTATATCTTGAGGACAGGGTTTCAGTAGCTGTGGCATTCGTCAAGTAGACATCAGGCGTGTAGGAACCCTGTTGCAGTGAGTAATATTGCCTTGTGCATTTCTTACATGTTGTGTATTGTATATAATTTAAAAATATAGTTTAATGGATAAA
>WAAE01018334.1:0-28763 GCA_013400495.1 Nicator chloris | reverse complement strand
TCACCACTACTGGATCTTCAGAGCAAAACTACCCCTTTCTACTAGATCATCTCTGCTCCACAGAACAACATCTCTCACTCTAGCAGAACTTAATTGGATTGTTGCTAACACCCTGACCAACAAGGTGTCAGGTTGTATTCTGACTGTGCCAGTGTTTTCTTTCTTTGCCTTTTTTTTATAGTATTCCTTGTAAAGAACTGTTATTCTTATTCCCATATCTTTGCCTGAAAGCCCCTTAATTTCAAAATCATAATTGAGAGGGAGGGAGTTTACATTCTCCATTCCAAAAGAAGCTCCTGTTTCCCCTGGCAGACACCTGTCTTTCAAACTGAGACAAAATATTTCAGTGAAACGTATGCAGAATGTGAGAGGCTTGCTAGGTAGCACTGCTCTCGCTTCCAAAACATAGAAGCTGTTCCTCAATAATGTCTTACCATTGCACTGAAAAGGTCCAGCAGGGCCACTCAGGCCCTGAACAAGATCGACTTCCCTTAGTGCTGCAACACTGAACATGCCTCTTTCTCACATGGCTCCTGCTCACCTTGCGACAAATCTCCCCTCTCTAACTGTTGAGGAATAAAGGTGTGGGATTTCTCCAGAAGTAGACAGAGTTGTGATCAATGGCTCTATGTCCAGGTGGAGGTCAGTGATGGGTAGTGTCCCCCAGGGCCCTGTCTTGGGACCAATGTTCTCCAATATCTTCATCAATTACATGGATAGTGAGATTGAGTCACCAAGGTGACACAAAGTTGAGCAGTATAGTTAACACGACTGAAGGAGGGGATGTCATCCTGAGGGACCTGGAAAACCTTGAGAAGTGGGCCCACAAGAACCTCATGAGGTTCAACAAGGCCAAGTGAAAGGTGTTGCATCAGAGTCAGAACAATCCCAGAGACGAGTACAGACTGGGAGAACTTATTGAAAGTAGCGCTGCAGAGAACAGCTTGGAGGTTCTGGTGGAGGAAAAACTGGACATGACCTGTCAATATGCACCTGCAGCCCAGAAAGTCAACCACATTCTGGGCTGAACCAAAGGAGGTGGGGCCAGCAGGTCAAGGGAGGTGATTCTGCTCCTCTACTCCACTCCTGTGAGACCCCACCTGGAAGACTGTGTCCAGCTCTGGAGTGAGTCCTCAGCACAAGAGAGACATGGATCTGTTCAAACAGGACCAGAGGAGGGGCCTGAAGATGATCAGAGGGCTGGAGCACCTCTTCTAAAAAGTCAGGATGAGACAGTTGGGGTTGATCTGTCTGGAGAAGAGAATGTTCTGGGGAGACCTCATTGGATTCTTCCAGTACTTACAGGGGGTTTATAAAAAAAAGAGGGACAGTAACTTTTTACATGGGCAGATATTGAAACAAAATGGGGTAATGGTTTTAAACTAAAAACCAAGAGATTAGGTGTTAGGAATAAATTCTTTACTCAGAGGTGCTGGGACAGGTTGCCCAGAGAACCTATGGATGCCCCATCCCTGGTAGGATGCTCAAGACCAATTTGGATGGGGCCCTGAGCAGCCTCCTCTTGTGGGTGGCATCCCTGCCCATGACGGTGAGTTTAGAACTAGATGATCTTTAAGGTCCCTTCCAACCCAAGCCATTCTATGATTCTATGAGACTGCTTGTGGTGTATATATACATAAACACACACACACACACATACACACACATATGCTTCTGTATGTGCATGTCTGTATGTATCTACATATCTCCTGCAGACTAGCAGGAAATCAGGAATAATGCCATTTCGGCTGCTGTCTCGCCTCATCAAATTCTGGCATTTTCAGCAGGCTGTTCACACTGAAAGCTTCTTGCCTTCATTCTGCTTGTTCAAAACATGTATGCCTGTCCCCTTTACAGGAAGCCAGATGGGATACATCTCATCTGCAAAGGGCAGAACAGATTTTGTCTGATGTGTGGTACCATGTCTTTATAGCTATTTTTATAGTTCTTAAAGTCCTAGATTCTGACTAAGGCCTCTGGGTGGATCCATAATATAAAGCATGTTAATATTAAAATAAGTCCTCTGGACCAAAGGAGAATCACAAGTAATTTGACAGATGTTTCTGGCAATATCCAACATGGGAAATCTTTATTTTAGGATCATATAAATATTACAAAAGTGGCCTAGTAAATTAGACTATGTTAAAATTTGGTTTGCTTCACTTTCTTATGATAGGAAGAAACTAATTGTTAAAATGGAGTAATGGTAACTCCAAGCTTTCAAAAACCATGTGAAGTCTTATCAGGAGTATTTATATCAGCAATGTATATGCAATCTTATCTCTATGTCTGTGGTGTTTTCATCCTTAGCATTCAGGTGGATGCCAGTTTCCAACTGTTTCACACAACCATCAGGCTAAAGGCATTTTTTTTGTTTGAGATTATGATCCTTGCATACTGACAAAACCCCATGCCATAAAAAATAGTTCAAATGTAATCAGGGCTGATGACCCTGAGAAGAGGAATAAAACTGGTTATCTGATCTCTAAGCAACCAGCCTGTTCACATAACAGTTCAATAACGATTTCAATTTCTAGCATGTGTGGCATCTAAAAGGCCAATTTAATACATGATCTTGGGCCAGAAAATCCTGTAGTTTCTTCTAGCCTTAAAGGCAGTGTCATACCTTAAGGCTCAGCTTTCAGTGGCCCAGGCTATCAAAGAACTCACTAGGTATACTATCAGCATAAGTGATGCTTAGAACATCTCTCCTTTTTAAATTTTAGTCTTTGATCTGAAGAAAATGTGCACAGTTGGGAAAAAAGTCAGGCACTGGGAAAGGCTCTGGAGAGGGCTTGAAATTCAAGAGATACTGGGCATCAGAGGCTGGATTCAGGTTAATGGCAGGAGAAATAAGAGAGCAGATACCAAGCAAAATGCAGTGAGATGAAGGTCACTCAGAAATAGCCATGTGACAACAAAGGAAGAGCTCTGGATGGGAAGGAGACATCAATGGGTGCAGGGAGTGATTAGAGCACAGAGCAATCTGCACAATCACTGGGTTGCAGTGTAAAAAACAGGAAAGAGTCCACATTTTAGTTTAGTAAAAAGTCCCCATTTTAGTTCAGGTTATCCAGTAAATCTAGTCTTTGGCTCTTGGCTCCCCTGGCTTTTCAAAACAGTTGCTTCTGTTTCTTGAGGGTGATACTTTGTAGGATCCATGCATCATCCACAGTGATTTAGAGCCAATTTCCTTTCGCCTCCTTTCCTCCAGAAGACTCCATAAAAAAGAGATGCAGGTGTACTGCAGCTGACAACAAAAGCAACATACTTGTCCTTTTGTACTCAAAACCTAGAGCCAGACTTGTGCACGTGTATTTTGTACCAGTTGAAAGCTGAATTTGCTGCCTGCCTGCCTCTTATTTTCAATCTCACATACTTGGACTGTGAGGGCAGGTAGAGGTCAGATATGAGTTTAGATACAAATATTCATGCTTTCTCAAACCCTTTGTGCACCGTTTTATTTGCAAATGGAAAGGAAGGACTAAATTCTTGGGAGTGTCTACACTGACAAAATTTTTGGCTAGAAAAGCCTAAGAAACACTAAGTTTTAAAGGCTTTTTAAAGTAAGGTTAACTCTTGTTTTTATTTATCATGGATTACATTTTGTCAGGTTTTAGTATAAATATCCAGAATTTTGGATTTCTCATGTGACTGCACAGAAAGCAGAGGGCTGCCACATCCTTTCCTCATGGCACTACTTTGCAATTCTTCAGCTTGCCTGTATCAGTTAAAAAGTAAGTTTACTAGCAACAGAGAAAGTCCCAGCCAATGATATGAGAAGAGCTTTTTAGCTCTTGACCAGTGGGGTGTGGCATACTTTCTACTGTTTTTTTATAGTGAAACATTCCAAGGGTGGCACTTAACTCCCAATACATACTCAAATACAAAGTCTTTAAACTGCTTTTAAATAAACAATTTAGCAAACAAATACATAATCCTTCAGAGGCTCCCACCCAACTCTTTGTTATCTTTCTGCTGCTATATCTGTTTATAAAACTCACGTCATGGGAATTACATAAAAACTTTCAGCTTCTGTTCAACATCCTTAAGTTTCTCTCCTGTTACTCCTTTGCAGAAGAAATCTTGTTAATGTGAATCCTGAGCACTCCAAAACTATGCAAGTAAAACAGGTTTTAAAGTACAGCCCACTGACTTATAGACCATTTCTTATAATTGTGGGATTGTAACTGACAATTTGGGGATATCTGGTGTCACAGGTTTGGCCAATACCACTAGATGTAAGCACAATTCATCCCAGGTTAGACTCTCCAAACTTGCACAGGTGTTTTCCTTAAACAAGTAGCTTAAGGGGAATGTGAGAATTGTCTTTTCTTACCTTGCCTTGAGCGCTCTGTTTGAAATCTAACCCTTAATTTACTTTCAGTTACTGAAAGTTTGCTGAATATGCAGTGCTAAACCTGATCTAGACACCACTTTTTTATGATTTACACACCATTTTTGTGTGGCGGACTCAGTGACTGAGCAACTGGCTTACTTCTCCCAGCACAGGCTCTCACTATTCCACAACACCGGTGTGTGCACCAGCTTTCCACTCAGATGTGCCATACTCAAGCCATTTTTGAGTCACCTGGCATTGATAAAGATATGAAGAGTTTATTCTAAGACCTGATGTGCTTTGACAAGAGAAAGGAACAAATACTACTGTTGCTTCTCCTCTCATCTGTGTAAACAAGACTGGGGGCTGTCTAGAGGAAAAATGAAGCCTGAACAGCTCCAGGAGGCCTGAGGTGAACCAGAGCCCCACTAAATAGTGGGTTGCAGAGGCTGGGAGGCCAGTGGCACGAAGTCCAGCAATTCACTTTTTCAAGTACCTGCTGCTGCCTGCAAGGAGGCCTTGGAGGGTGAAGCTCAGTTTATGGGAATATTGCACAATGATAAAATGTCCTCCTCATCCCATTTCAGCATTTCCAAAGCACAGAAAAAGGATATTTGTTAATTCCAGCTTCCTGTTTAAGTTAACCCCAAGTGAAAGCAAGCAAGCAAGCAAGCAAGCAAACAAACAAGACCCACAGAAAATAGAAATTGGGAGGGATTTTTAAATTTGTCTTAATTTTTTTTCTCTTAGCATTTTGTACTTTTCCCTTATTAACAAAGGATTCTCCTTATAAAAAAAAAAAAAAAAAAAAAAAAAAAAAAAAAAAAAAAAAAAAAAAAAAAAAAAAAAAAAGAGCCAAAAAACCCTCAAACACAAAAAGGGCCAATTTTCCCTTTTCCCCCTGTACTAACTAAAACCTTGTTGTTTTTATATTCCAAGAGCTGAGAAACCCAGGAAATCCCTGCTAAGTTTGAAGTAGCATCAGAAGAGTAGACAGCAGGACTGGTAAAGGGTTTGTGGCTTTACACAGTACCAAGATCAGATAATGTGCTGAACTAGCACTCACACAGTGCCTCAAGGCCTGAAAAGGACTCATAATTAACCAGACACTTTAAAGAGCAATTACAAACATACAGCAAATGAGAGAAGGAAGGATGAAAATACAGCAGCACATGCAATCTGTGAGTCTCAGGTAACGGCTTTCACTTCTTGGTCTTCATGGAATTTGCCATGGCAGCATCTGTGTTATGGGACTAGGTACTTGCCCAGAAAATGCCCCAGTCCTGTCCTGACCTTGTATCAAGACCAGATGTTTATACTCTATGTCTATTTTCTGTGACAACAAGAAACATGCTGACAGGTATGAAGGGCTTGCTTTTGTACTCAGTATGATCCCACCTTGGGATATCACAGAATCAGGACCAAGGGTCCCACCATAAAATGCATCTGTGCTACAAGTTAGACACAGCCTGGAGTGACTTGTGGTAGCCTTTCATGCTGCCTGTGGAATCCCATATCCAAAGGATCTGCTCTTAAATCCCAATCTAAAGCGATGCAGAAAAGACTCATGTCACACCTAGTAGCAATAATTTTTCTCTTATCATTTGTTCTTTAAATCTCTGCATTTATTTACATTTGTTTACTTGTGATTTTACACTAAATCTTTCATTCTAAATTACCTTCTCTTCAGCATTTCTTGTCTATCCATTATAGCCCATAAGTGTATCTTTCTCCAGGAAGTGCAGAGTGTAAACCACAGAGAAAGATACTGGCATTTTCCAATCCTTGCTGCTCAGACCTACCCTATGACAAGGGAATAGAAAAATCCAGAGGCGAGCGTGCGTTACAGCATACCCTGCCGGGGCGTGTGCGGGGGTGGCAGTGCCTAATGCTTTCCGTCGGAAACCTCATTTCTCTGGTTGCCACCTTGGGGTTGTCCCAGGCACCATGGCCGCCACCAACAGAGCTGGCCTCCCACAGACGTGAGGAGCCGGGAGATCCTGTGCTCTACCTCCCCGGCTAAGCACGGGGATGGGTATAAACGTGGCACACGGATTCAGGCAGAAAGTGCAGGGTTTAGCCGTGAGTCAGCTGGTAAAAACTCCCACCAGCTGCTGCTGGGGCACCGTGGATAAAGGCCAGTGCGCAGCGCCGACGCTTCGGTGGGAATTTTCTGTTTCCTCGCTCGAACCTCTTTCCCCGTCCCACACGTAACTCAAAGTCAAAAGCCGCCGATGAAGTGTCCTGCCGGCTCTGTACGGCGGGACGGGACGGCGCTCGGGGCAGGCTGTGTGCAAAAGGGCCGCTCCGTTTCCCGCTCCGGCGCCCGGCCGTGGGACGGCGGCCCCGCATCCCCCGCGCCTGGGACGGCGAGAGGCCCGCGGGAGGAGGGCTGGGCTCCCCGCCTGCCCACGTCCCCACCCCGGCCAGGAGGAGGAGAAAGCGAGAGAGGTCCCGGCAGAGCGGCTAGGAGCGGGTTCGAGATAGGTGCCTGCCTGTGGGAGCTGCCCGCGCTGCCCGGGCGAGGACACCGGGGCGGCAGCGATGTCCCAGGGCACGGCAGGAGGAGAGGGAGCGCCCCAGGTGCTGCCGGAGGGGAAGGAGAGGCAGAGGAAGAGGAGGCGGAGGAAGAAGAAGGAGAGTAAGACGCGGCTGGTGCGCTCCAGCCTGCTGTTACCTGAGACCGAGCCGGAGAAGTCCAAGAGGACGGTCCTGGCCTGCAACCGGCTCAAGACCACCAAGTACACGGCATTGTCCTTCCTTCCCAAGAACCTCTTTGAGCAGTTCCACCGCCTGGCCAATGTCTATTTTGTGTTCATCGCCCTCCTCAACTTCGTGCCAGCCGTCAATGCCTTCCAGCCGGAGCTGGCCTTGGCCCCTGTGCTCTTCATCTTGGCGGTCACCGCCATCAAGGACCTCTGGGAGGATTACAGCCGCTACCGCTCCGACAAGGAGATCAACCACATGGAGTGCCTGGTGTACAGCAGGTGAGGCAGGGCGGGAGAGGGCAGCGCCGTGGTGGCAGGCAGCGCCGTGGTGGCAGACAGCACAGGGTCCCGCCTGGCACCAGGACTCAGGCCAGCGGAGGTGAGGATGCAGGGCGGTGAGCAGGTCCACTGTGGAAGGCTTTCGTTTCCACTTCAAGTGCAAAGAAACTTCCAGTTGCCCGTGGAACCGGTGTCTCCCAACTCTTAACTCAGAACTGCGGGAGTTCATACAGTCCTGTACCTACAGGTGAAAGTGAATCCGCTCTGACGGATTCACTGTGGGGTCCCGCAGTAAATCACTTTATGCAAACGCTTCCTCGTGTGTGCAGTAAATTACACTTGTATATAGTTTCAGGCAATAATTTCATTATAATAATATGAGAACTCGTGCAGTCTGCTATTAAATCTTCAATGAGTGAAAGAAGGATAGAGGCCAGAGGCTTTTGAATTTCAGTTAGGTGTGTGAGATTTCATGATGGGAAATTAGTGAGCCCAAACTTTGCCTTTCTGAAGTTTTTCCATTGAACATTTACTTTTAAGCAAATTCTTTTTTCTATCATCTCAAGTGTCATTCCCTGTGACTTTGCTATTTCCCAGTGCTTGTGAATGGAGCATTAGGTCATTTATGTCTCTTAGAATTAGTTTTTCTAATGATCTGGGCAATACATTTAGAGGACTGCCTTGGTATTTGTAAATCAGATTGAAATGACTTTTGCATCAACATTTTATGTGCTTAGAAGCCAGCTTTAAAAAATTTTTGTTTTGTTTTCCTTCTAGTGCCAGTCATCTCCTAGTAGTATAAGGCTAGGGTTTCCTGGGGAATGAGAGAAGAATATATTTTCTGAGAAAGCAGATTTTGGTTTCATTTCTGATGCGTTCAAGTCTAAAAGAAATGAAACACATGCCAAGAAACTTACACTCTGATTCCACAGGCTGTCTGGGAGGGTCTTCTGGGCTGACGTAAGCACGAGACAGAGCAACTCTCCTATTGCAAGAAAGGCATGAGAAAAAAAAATACACTGAAAAAGAACTCGGAAAAGGCTGCATTTCCAACATCAGCAAACTCAGCTTGTTATTTCACAAACTGATGTCACGTAAGAAATCTCACCCAGGGATATTCCTCCACCAGTAGATATGCATGCGTGAAAATAGAAGTAAAATGGCCCTGTTTTTGTAAACTAAACAAAAAACGACCCAGTCAAGTCACACACGTAGTTACTCTTAACCTGTGCCTGTGCCTAGTGCCTTGCTTGCCTGTAGAACTCTGAACACTTCTGGTGTTGTGGAAGATGGATCACATGAGATCGTGTAAGGGGGCTATTCATGCAGAAAGTAAAACAGTGCTAGTAAGGATGGTTAATCTAACCTTTTCCAAACCAAGTCAGTTGAGAAATAAACTCTTGTGTCTCCTAGGTTGAAAAGTATTAAGTGCCCAGTGCGGAAGATGTTCAAAATGTTAACAAATACCAGTACTGGGATATTAATTCTGGAATGTTTTCCCCCAGCAATTTTCCGTATCCCTCTCTGCTGCCAAAAATGTAGACATGACCATGAGAAAAGGTGTACCTTTGATATTAATATCACTTGTGGTCTTTTGTGAGTCCCAGCTAAGTGCACTATCCTTTGTCATGCTTGTGCTTTTGCAGAGTAAATCAGAATTGTTCCTTTTACTGCAGAGTTTAGATTGCTGCTGAGTGACAGTTACACAGATTAGTTTGGGAGTGGTTTTCCTTTGCATTGGCATCAAAGGTGCATGTCGGCCAAATCCCTGTGGGGCAGCAAATGTGGAAGTGTGACAGCTCTGTCACCTATTCACACAGCTTTCTGGCTGGATGCAGAGCTGAACAGTGTGTGCTTACAGTCTGCAACAGAGGTGTGGTCCCCAGCAGCAGCTCACCTATTTTCACCTTCCAGCAGTCCCTAGGGAAAGCTTCCCTCCCACAATTAAAAAATACAGTCAAAACATGCGGTTAAAGTAATTTGCTCATATGTTTTTAGTCTGCCCACTTTTTCTTCTTTTGTAGCTTTTTTTAAACTTCACCAAGTCACCTTTTCAAACACCCTCCAGCTCCAGTGAGCGAGATGGGACTAGAAACTTGCTACTTCTGCAGATAAGAGCTAAGATTCTTGCTAACTCGAGTGACCGGGTACCAAGATTGAGAGATTTTTATCAAGGTCATTGAAGTTGCTGGGCGTGAGTTCAGACAAGCTGTTTTCTTAGAGAGGTGTCATGCCAGGAGAAACACAAGGGATTGATCCTGACTTTTGTTTCCTTAGTCTCTTTGTTTCTGGAAAAATGTTGAAGCATGTCACATAAGGAAGTAATAAATGACAGCTTTCTCCTTACATGGATTTAATGCTGATCCCTTATCAGTTTTACTACCTTGTGAGCAAACCAGACTGTCTCTCCCTCCCCCTACTTGCCAGTTCCTTGTGGTAGGGGTAGAATTTGATGCAAATGCTGTCCTCGATAGAAATATAGAAATGCTGCTGTAGGTTAATGAACATTGCTGCAGTCCTGGGTTCCTCTAGGACTGTCAGGGAGCCGTAACTCTTCTCTTGCTGGTCAGTTGCTCATAGCTTGGAAAGAGGCCTTCTGCAAGATGGGATGTATCTGAGTTCCAGGACTGTGGGCTGTGATGGGCTCCCTTTCCTGCCAGCCTTCCACACAGCTGCTAGAGCCACCTGAAACACAGACTACAGCATTCAAACACACTACAGCAAAATAACACTCAATTATAACAGTCAACAAATGGAGACAAGGACTTTTGCTTCAGTAGTAGAGAAAAGCCCTCTGTCTCATGTTCTATGTTGTTTAGTGACCAAGTAAAGATTCAAGTTGGATACATGACAGTGTTCTATCATGTATCCTTTTTATATATAATCCATACATGCTTTCCTGGCTGCTGAAGTACCTGTCCTCCATTAGATACATGCAACATTTAATGGTGCAAAAGCTCCAGGACAGAGAGAATGCAGGGGTAGGCAGAGCATAGGGGGCCTCATCTGGAGGAGGTTCTGCACGACTCCAGCAGTGTCCACTGCCTGGTGCTCTGGCACAGCCTACACAGGCAAATCATGTCAAAAATTGGTCTGGGGGAAAATACTATTCTCCTGCTATGCTGATTGCTTGACAGGCTGGCCTTCTGCCTGCCCAATGGACTCAGATGACCCATTCTCATACAGCCAGTGTGGAATCAATGACTCTGTGGCTCAGAGTTGGCAACACTTACGAGACAACAAAACAGCAAAGGATGATGCAACCTAAAGTAAGAAATTGAAGAGAGATGCAGCTTGTTCTGACAGAAAGAAGACAGTTTTCATTTAGGAATCCTGGATGTTGTGGAGAGTGGAAAGTACCTCAGAAGGTTATTGCTTTCTAGAGTCAGATGGAAAAGGAAAAGACCTGATTCTTTGAATAAATTGAAAGCAGCTGTTGAGTTTGAATTGGCAGTTTATGTCGAGGAGTGAAACACACAGGAGAATTGCAGACTTGTATTGCTCTGTGATGGACTTAGCAGGTATGTTTATAAGAGCAGGCAGAGTCTTGAGGAAGATTTCTTAGCCAACAGGAGCTAATAGGGCCTCTCTCCAGAGGCCTTTAGGGCACCTCTCTCATTTGGCAATACAGAGGAAATGAGGCGCTTACTTTAGGAGGACAGCTTCACAGGTCACCTAGAATTTCAATTCTGTACAGGTGCTTAAGCTAGGAATGCTGGACGACAGCCAAAACTCTTAGTTGATTTAAATGGAGGGAAGTTACAAAGGCATTAGACCCTAGCCTGCAGAAAATTGTTTTTGCAAACCTGTGATAACCTCAGTCTCCTCTCTGTGTTCCTCTTCCACATTTCTATCACCCAGGGATTGAGATTGGAGATTGCAAATTTGCAATCCTAACAGTGGAATCTGTGTTACTATCTTGGACTTGGGAGGATGGAAGGGTGACTTTTTTTCTTTGCAGTTACTGTCCTCCAGTGCTCACCGGCTCTCATTGGAGTTGTGAATGGCACATGTAAATGTCTGTTGCTAAATAAGTGAGAGAACTAAATTTGTTACTGGGGCAGAAGCTTTGATTTCAGTGTGCTGTTACAAAATATGGTATATGTTTACATGACATGTAAATAGAAGATGAATAGTGATAACTACAGTCACGACAAATAATGGCACTTGTCCATCAGGGAATTACATTTTATTGCTGTCTCAGGGCTGTGCTGGTGAAATAACCTCTGCTAACATTTTTCTAGGAGCCATATGTTCAAAACCAAAGGGCTTCACTTTTTAAATCTACTCTCTAACTCTTGCTGTGTCCAAGAGTATTGCTAAAGACTGTAGTGCTTGTGCATACTGATCAGAGAGTGATAACTGCTTCTTGGGTCAACCTGTGACTTATAAATTCCATGACAAATTGCAATTTATGACCGGATACTTGTCACCCCTGAGGTGTGGAAAATGTTTAATGGGGCATTCAGACAGCTATCAAAGCAGGCTGTTTTATGTTAAATGTTAATTTCTTTCTGCAAAACTGAAGGGGTGGAGAGAAGAGAGTTTGATGTGGGCAACATTTCCTATAATTCCAAAAATACACTCACTTCTTCCCTTTGTCAACCCACCTGTGAAAGCAGTTCCAGCCTTGGAGGAAAAAAAACCAGCAGTATTACCGAATCCTCACAAAGGCACAGTAGATCCCACTCATGGCCTCAAAAATAGACAGATGAAGACTTGCTTGTAACCACTCTTAGGTGCCTTATTTTGTTGTCAACACCAGTATCTGAGAAATTAGGTTGTATCTCCCACTACTACCATAGTCAAGAGCAGCTTCTTGTCCCAAAACGTGCTGGCAGGTAAGACATTTTTCTCTAGAAGAAACAAGCTTGTCCCCCTTCCAGATCACAACTGTCACTAGATGCGATTCAAAAGGAAACTACCTGGGATTACTCAGTTTCCTCTGTGAATGAATTTGGTGCACAAAAAGCTGCAAGCAGGAAGTAGTGGTCTGACTCTGTTGGTGAAGTCAATGTTCCTTTCTTGAGTTTCAGAAAGATGCATCTCTGTTCATCTTACTGTCTCTTTGTCCTTCAGTTTGAGCCAGGATGGCAGTGAGTAAAGTCAGTGAGCAATGTAGTAGGAGGCTCCTCTGTTAGACTGATAGGGAGCAGTTTTATTCTGCAGTGGAGTTTATCCAAGTAGCAAGGGGTGTCTGGGTTAATCTTCTGAGATGTAGCCAGCTGGAATGCTCAGGAGAACCCATCTCTGTGTCCAACTGTATGTATGCAGTTTATTTGCTTTTCAGTGTAGGGTAGATTTTCTAAGTGCCTGAGCTTCTTTATTGGAAAAGAAAAATGCTTGACTCTTGTTACTAAGCTCTTTTCATTTGTATTGGATATCATGAGAGCTGTTGTAGGCTGTTTCACATGCCTCTGGCTGACTGCCAAAGAAGATGCTGTTAAATCTCCACTGAAAGACCTGATGATGTCTCCAAATCAGTTTTTGCTGTTACATGCTGCCCTCCAGAGAGACAGCATAATCTCTTGTGCTACGCAGACCACAGCCCAGAATTATAGGTGGCCACCTTGTTTGCAGATCTCCTTGCTGTTGTGTATCTTTATTAACTTGAGATCATGGTTATTGTTAGGGGTGGCCAAAAGAATAACAGCTCAATTTGATTCTGTCAGATTGCATTTCCAAAGAAAATACACAAGGGAAAAGAATTACATGTACTGTTCAACTCTGCCCGGTATTGTGATTCCACCTTCCATGTGTCACGTAGTCAGCAGAACTGAAAACCAGAATTGAAACCCACGACAGCCATGCAAAAATCAATATTTATGGAACTGCTTACTAGCTAGCATGGCATAGCTTAGCCAGAACATTCCTCTCACAAGCAGATCAGTCCTCCAGAAGTACTAATTAGAGAAAGGAGGGTCCCTGTCACTGGGCAGGGCTTTCACAGGTACCTCCAGGCTTACACAACCCTCATGGATGGGCAGGTTGCTTACCTTGACAGAGCACCAGGAGAAGTCCAAGTGCCACATCTCCCTGGTGTGTAATCCAGCATGCTTCCAATTTGTGGGATAGTTAC
Organism: Nicator chloris; assembly: GCA_013400495.1. Taxonomy (NCBI): domain Eukaryota; kingdom Metazoa; phylum Chordata; class Aves; order Passeriformes; family Pycnonotidae; genus Nicator; species Nicator chloris. Next base: position 15,358 of record WAAE01018334.1, on the reverse strand, counting down.
TTGGTGCAAGAGTAGTCTCAGGGGTACCTCTCCTCTTTCCCTGCAACACCAGGCCTTTTGGGAATGTGGTGCTTTTGCATACGGACACAGTAAGGTCAATGCAACTGGGAAGCCAAATGCACAGCTTCAGGACTACAGCCAGCTTGCAGGATTTATGCTGTGCAGGCTTGGTTTTAGCAATTGCATATATTGAAAGCAATTAAGTTCATGAAAAGCAGAACAATTTGTTTCACTTCACATAGTTGTGGAGGTGAACCAGTTTCCATGGCTTACCTTCAGCCTTAGTGTTCTCACTTTAGGAGTTGTCACTAAGGCTGTGGTAGCAGCCAGTCATGTCTGTACCCAGAAGAGATCCACAGGAGAAACATGATTTGTACCCATGAGCACTGCCTCACTTTGTCTCACCAGAATGTGGAAGCAAGACAGATTCTCCATGCACTGGGCCAGGGAGAGTGAATTTCAGTGAATGACATAAAGTGAGGATCCTGCTAAAAACCAGGACACTTGCCTCTCATGAATAAATTTGTGTAGTTATGGGCAGCAGCTTCCTCTGTTGCACGTCAAGCACAGAAGTTGACTCGCTGCCAAAATTCATGCGCAATGCATACTTGTGAAAGATGCTAGCTTATAGCTTCTCCTAAGCAGGTGCTAGTGGTGGTCTGCAGGGGAGAAGAAATGCAGAGGAGGATCATGAATATCCCTAATATTGAGATCAACTGAGAAAATGTACATTTCCAAATGTATCTCTGATTCTGAAAAATGAGATAAAGCAAACCTCAGATTTAGTTGGAGATGACCTGCACGTTTCTGAGTGAATTGGTTTAATCTTTGCTGTGTGTACAGGAAGTGGGAGTGAGGGGGCTTCAAAGTAAGAGCTTACAGCGCCTGTCTGATGTGAGCTGACAGGAACATCTTTCTCTTTTTTACTCTGTCAAGGATACAGATAAACAGCCTGTTTATCTGTTCGCCTGTTTAACAGGTTAGCCACCCAGCTAACAGGGTGTTCTGTCCTGTGGGCTGCTGGAGATAATCTAACCCTTTGGAGCTGGCAAACTACCGTCTAGTTCTTTGCTCCAGGAGGACCAATATTTTAACTGTGTATCAGAACTGTTGCAGGTGAACATCTCTGCCACGGTCAGTCCACATCCTTCAGGCCACACTGGTTAAAAGACAGTCCTGAACTGGCAAGGCGTGCGATTTCAAGGGTGGGAAACATCTGTTATATCCAGTGCTATTTTGTCACAGTTTTATTCTTGTCTGACCACAATTTCTCAAGAGTGACAAGTAAGCCACTGTCTTCAGTTCAGTGGCCAACATTTGCATCATGCCCAGTCATTTCATAAACCCAGACTCTGCTGGAGATTCATTTTAACAGGCATGGAGGTCACTTGTTTTGTTTTTATATTCTGGTTGTCTGGAAATGCTGACCTACTTCAAGGAAGAGTTTAACTCCTTGACTGACAACTGACTTCAGTTCTTATGTGTCTGTGCTGCTACATCAACACTGAGGGTGTGAACACTATTGCAGAATATTTGGTATTTCTGTATTTTCCATGAAGCTTTTCGTTTGGACTTTTTGAATAAAAAGAGAATGTCCACTATGAAGTGACAGCTTTTCTAAGCAGAGGTCTTTTATCTTTGTGCATCATCTCATGCTTCCTGGGCTTTTTCTGGGTCTCACAGCCATATACCTATGTCCTCAGCTCCTGTCTGTTCACCTTCTCGCCTTCCAGTAGCAACCTGAATATGCTTGTTTTGGCCATGTTAGCTGATTTTATGTGTTCACCAGCAAGTCACTGGGAAAATTGTTGTGAAATCTCCCAAAACACTGACACCAGGAAGGTCAGAACAGCAGTCACCTTAATACATCTGAGAGTATGTTTTCAATATCAAGACATGGACTAAGATGCCTCAGAAAATTTGTCAGTGAACAAATTTTGAAATTTTAGCAGGCAGATTAGCAGCCAAACCCTTAGAGATGCATTAACTATGTTAGAAACACGTAATCTATTTTGAGCATAGTAGAAATCATTGAGAAAGTCTACATTGAGAAAGTAGATTATAAGAAATCAAGTATAGTCCACCTAAGTTTGATCCCACAGTTGTAGTGCATTATTTTTGCATGGGCCTACATTTAAATTTGGAGATTTGGATGGTTTTTGCATTTTCTTTTTCTCCCTTTTTAGGATTCCCATGTTCTCATTGTCAGTTTCTCCTTGCTATACTTCCCTCTGCTGTATAACTGCAGAGCTGTGAAGCTAAAGCTTTATCTTATAGCATTTATCAGAGTAAGGACATATATTGGCTTTATCCACATTTGAGAGCATGTAGATCATCCTTCCTTCACTGTCCTAGGTTCCAGTTTTATCAGAGAAGCATGGCCTGGGGTACCGACATAGCATCTTGAGTGTTGTGCAGATGCCAGTAGTTGTTTTCCCTGTGAACAGTAGTGAGCCAATGATTGTAGCTCCCTTGCAGGAAGCGCTCTTAAGTGCTAATTAGGTTCTCTCTGACCTGAAAAGGGTCTTTCCAGAAGGAATTTGTAATATTCTTTCTGGAGCATGAGGTGATATTTATTTCACGTGTCTTTTAGCTAAAAGATATACATCCAGTCTGACTGAATTATCTACACTTGTGCCAAAATCAGTGGAGAGCATTGAATGGTTTGGGGGAGGAAGGGGAAATCTTTCCAACTTGTTTCAGACACTTACCTTAGGGAAGTTTGAATCAAGAGGTCCTTACCTCTCTCCAGTGATGATACAGGTGAAGCTGAACTAGATGGTTACTTACACAGACAGCTAAGTTTAGATGAAATTAATCCCATTAGTTAACTAAGAGACGATAGATTTTACTTCCTGTCAATTAGCACTCCACAGGATTTTTTGACTGTAGAAGAGTAAGTAGCTTTTCCTGCTCAATATACCTAATGATTTATTTAAGAACTATTATTTAAGAGTCACACATATGAGTACATTCACCTATCAGTTGAAGGGGATAACCTAGTACCCACTGTTTCATCTCCTGTCACATTCTGCCTTCAGCAATAACCATTACCTTATACATGGTTTCACATACTCGTGAAATGTATTTATATAATCTATCACAGTGTTGAGAAACAGTGTAAGAGATTAGTTGTCAATAAATAATTTTCTTCTTTGAATGACTGATTACATTTGCATTTCTATGGAGTTTTCCAGACTGTCCTCATAATGTAGGGAATCGTGGTATTTTGGGGATCTTATTTGTTCTTTTGCAGCTTTTGGAGACGGGTGTTGAAACATAAGGTAAGAGCTTCCTCGTTCTTTCTTCTGTTTGCCTGGATGTACCTAAATATTAGGTCAACTAAAACCTTTGCAACACTTTGCAAGCTGTGTGTCTAAAATGCAGAGGGTGGTTGTGTTTGACATAATCATGAGTATTACAAGAATGAAGGTGGGGCTTCACTGTCAGGTAGGGCTTCTGGTTTTTGCCCAGAAGGTTCAGATGTTCAGACTTGCAGGTGATGCTGCTAGGTGATCAGGGATTGAATCGGAGGGATCAATGGTGAAATTATTCTGCTAATTTTGAGTACTACTGATTTACCTGTCATTACCAATTTCTATGCTGGAATTTTAGTGTCCATCCATATGGGAGCACAGGCTTTAGCAGATACTCCATGTAGCCATATAAGATGTGCAGCATCATAAGACATCATGCCACTGTTTGCTGTCGTCAGAGTCCTGAAACCTGTTCATCTAATTGCAGCATTTGACACTCTGGTCTTCCTGATCCTTTTAGGCTTAAATGTACTGAATCCTATCAGGCTTTTCTTACATGTATCTCTCATGTATTTTCAGTGTAGTTCCCTGCATGTCTGCTTTTTGTGGATCCTGGCTGTGTGTGGAAGCTCCTCTTGCTGTCAGATCCTGTGGGAGCTTTCTTAAATTCAGGCTCAACAGTAAAGGTGTACCACAGCTGAGCCAACCATCAGTCTAGTAGGGCTGATGTTTAAGTTGCTACACCTCTGAGAGTCCAGTTTAAGGTCTGTAATAGTCTTTTATGGACTGAACAATCCATGATGTATCTTCAATTTGAGGAATACTACAGTGGACTGATATCTGCCAGCTCATGCCACAAAAATGCGTGAGAGACCAGTAAGAGCCATCTGCAAAGAATATTGCATTATAGCACCCCCAGACTGACAGCATATCTCTGCATGTAGAGCTAACAAAGCTAGCACTGAAATCTAGTCTAGGTTGGAAACCCAACAGCCAGTGTGATTTTTTTGTTTGTTTGTTTTTGTATTTGCAAAGTGTTTGGTTGTTAATGTGGTTTTTATTTTGTTGGTTTGGTGTGTGTGTATTTGTTTTTTCTTCCAGTTAATAAAAAGGTAGAAATTATCATTTAATACCCCAGTTTCAAAATGGTTGAAGAATCAGCATGATCTTTACCAATTTCACTAAAGATAAAATTAATGAGAAAACTTACGTCCAAAATACTTACTTCCTTTAAACAGCAGTACTGAAAAATAAACTAGCATGATTAACAGTGTTTTTGAAGCACAGTCTCTAACTTTTGAAGCCTTTGCTCTGCATTTAAGTGTAAGATTTCTCTAAAATTCCCTATGGTTGTTCTAAATTCAATCCTCTTTGGAATGTAGGGAGCAGAAAAGGGGGAGAGTTCCTGAGTTTATTTTCAATGGCATTTGGTTTGGCTCGGAGGATTTTTATAATGCTAATTTAGTCTTTCCATATTAATTCATGTTCTTCCTCTGCTGCTCCTAAATTGGAAACTTTCCATTTTACATCTGGCAGTCTTGTCCTCAGTTGTTTAACCTTTATGCTTTATCACTAGAAATAGCTGTTTTGTGCATGGAATCCAGCCTCTCAGTCATAATAACATTCCCTTCAGCTGTCCTATCTGGCAACTTCTAGAAAGGTTTTCAAGTCTGTGTGGGTTTTTTTTTTTGTTGTTTTGTTTTGTTTTTACCACTGTTTGCATTTGCAGAAAGCATGCCTGAGTTGATGGTGCTGCACCGTACCAAAAAGTTTTAAGCAAGAAAACTGCACTCTTTACCACTGGTAAGAAGTGTAGAAAGACAACCAAATGCAGACACAGAAGTGGTTAAGACCTGTGATGCATTGTTCCCACTAGTTGAGCAGTATTCAAATTAGATGCAAACCTGATTGCTGAGCATTTGGGAGCACAGTTCTTATTTTTCCAGTTACTGAACATACATCCCAGATGCCCAAGACATCTTTGGGATGTGTCCTCACTGATGTCTAACTCCTTTCCGACCTTTTCTTGTAACTCATGAGATCCAGTTACATTCCACAGGAGTTCATTTCACTGAGAGCATAGACAATATGAAAAGACACTCTGTAAAGGAGAGGTTCCCAGTCAGTGTTTTCTGTAACTTCTATTACTGTGCTACACACCTGTACATGGTTAATGGGAGCTGTAAGGTGGTATGCAATGTACACCAGGTATTTAGAAAGCTTAGTCTTTGCATCTCTTTGCGTAAGTCTAACTCAAATAAGAGGTTGATGGTGCCAACCATCAAAAACAAACCCAGAAAAAGAGGTTTGTTCATTTTTTTTTAAGTGTCACTTCCTATGCAGTTGGTTACATGAAATCCAGTTCTTAAAACTCTCAGCTGTGAGAGGTGTGTTTATGAAGCACACAGCACGAATCACGGCTGTCCCAGCTGGTGTATCTCAACACCCTCGGAGCCCCATGCAGAGGTGCTTGCTGCTCTGGAAGCAATTTGGGTCGTTACTGCTGTCCTGTCTCTTAGCAGGGTTTGTCAGCTCAAACACAGCCAAGGTCACATTACTAACACCTTCTGTGTGTGGATGGGGCACAGCTGGTGGGGGAAACACTGCACCCTCCGCTAATTTATTGTGCTTAGACTGATAAAACCCAGTAAGAAAAAGATGTTCAGTAAATGCATATACAAATTGCAGGGCTGTGCTTAATTTGGGGGTTTATTTCAGTTTAACTGTGACCAAATGGGGATAGTAAACCGTGATTTTGGCAGTTAATGCAGCACTGTTTCCTTAATAACTGTGGATCAGAAAGTAGATTTTATGAACTAAGATCCTGTCAAACACTCCTTTTCTTTTTTAAGACACATACAGATAATAACTGTGATTTGCTACATCAGCACATATCAAATTATCAGGAGACTGATGATTAGGGGTTGCAAAGCAAAAGAAACAAACTGAATATAAGCTTAAGATATTCAAGTGCAGCAGATGTAACCAAGTGCTACTGCAAGTTGTTATCCTTATATTTCTGCCATCTGAATTCATTTTTACTGAGAACTTAAGTGGAAAAGCTGCTATTAAATTCTTAGGAAGGGAGCAGGACATTCTTAGACATTTTACAAAGCTTCAAAAAAGTAGCCTGTATGTGTTATAGCAGCGTAGGCAGTTCATGTTCCAGAGTAATGTTTACCCTGCAAGAAGTCTGCAGGAGAACTCTATTTGAGCCATGAGTGTTCACTTGGCTTTCAGAAATAAGACACTTTTTGCAAGTCAGACCTTCCTTATGATTTACAGAATCACTTCCCATGGCCTTAAACATCACTGGCTTTCATACTTGACATCTGTGTGCATCTGTCTCTGTTGTAAGGGCAGTCCCTGGTGATTTGTGTGGGGAACTCAGAGGCACCTTCATTCCACCCTGCAAGGGTCTGCATGGGTGCTGCAGCAGGCTGCTGCGTTGGTGTGGGCAGAATGCCTCTGATGAGCATCTCTGAGCTGCTCAGTAAGCACTGACAGCCAGCGTGAGGCACGTAACACCTTGGCACAGTCACGCTGCTTGGAGAGGAAAGCTCTCTGGACAGCACTTGGTTCAAAAGTCTCCAACTCAAGTTTCAAGATTATTTTGCACCTCAGAAGGCTCTCTGAGTCTGGTTTACACACACCAATCAAGAAGAAATATTGGGGTTACAGTGTTTACAGCTGTATATGGCACCATGAAATCAGCAGTCCTAGGACTGAGAAAGTATTAAATATATGATTAGGAGTTTGGTAAGTCTTTAAATAGATAACAGTGGAGTCATAGCCGTTTCTCTGTAAGGAAGCAGAGAATATTTTGTAAACATCAGTTGAGTGCTTTACAACAAGGTGCAAGAGAAAATGGCTGGGGTGACAGTTTTGCTGTCTTGTCAAGAGAAAGGGTGGCTTCACACATAGCAAGTTACCAGTTTGTATGCTGGGACAGCTGTCTTTTTGCTTTGCTGTGTTGTATTAAGAAATCTCTGAGCAATAGATAGCCACTTTTTGGGAGTCATGGTAAAATAACAGAGGTAGGTGTTTTTCTGCAGGCCTTCAGAGTCCAGAAACCGATGGCCAAAATAACCAGTGTTTTCATAGTACTGAAAATAGGCAACATACAACAGCCCAGAAATTGGAAATCTAGTTTTTTGTCATGTCCTGGGGTTATTCTTTGGGCAGCTCAAACTTTTGGTCCTGGTTTTACATTTCCAAGAGAGGCAGTTTACTTCTGAAGTTGTATTTTTAACACTCTTGGCACAGAGATGGATGATGGTTAACAAAGAGATCAGTCTACAAGGGTGGTACAGGCAGTCCTTAATTCAACCTGCTAGGAGAAAGAAGAACAGAGCCAAACTTCATGCATCAGTAGCACTGACTCTATCTTGTATTTCAAATTATTAAAATAACACTTCAGTGGTTTCTTAAAAGGTATTTTCCTAAATGCTCTCTAATGACCGTAACAATTTTAGATGCTGGGAAATAAATATTTTTTGCTACCAGTAGGTTTGTTTTGTTTTGTTTTTCCTCCACTTGGTAAGTTCTGGTATTTGCTGGGTTTTGTATTTTGTTTTGGTTATTCTTCTACAATATTTAGGTTGAAATAGAAATTAGCTTTGCTAACAACACCTCACAGATACTCATGCACAAAATACTGGAACATGCCAAAACAAGTTATTTTTTGCATCAGAATTCTTGAGGTTTTTTTCTGCTTGCATGTTTTCACAAACAGAATGCTTCTTCCCAGCTGCCATGGACAAAATATTGTGTCTGCAAGATCAAGAAACCAGTGGCGTTTTAGTTTGTACTGTAGACATTAGCTATGGAAGTTGAAGAAAAATATGCAAAATTTGATTATTACAAGGCCACTTAAGACCAGTGTTAAGATAAGCTAAAAAATAAGAAAAAGACAAATGTGGTTCCAGCCTCTAATATCAGTAAAATTAATTCTTGGTACATTATAACTGGGTCTTGAAATGAGCCCTGGGAGTAAACTAGGGTTCTGTGGTTTTGATTTACATCCAACCCTTGATTTCTTTTTTGATGAACAATTTTCTATATTGTGACAAACTAATTTCACCTCACAAGCACATGAACTCTCCTTGCAGCAAGGTGAGAACGTCACTTGTATGCGAAAATCAGCAGTCCCAAGGCAAGCTATATCATCCCCCCAAGTCAGAGCTTCAAGGACATCAGTGAATGAAGATGTGCTTACTGTTTCCTTCCTGTTCACCCAGAACACTTTTAAGTAACCCATTTGTGCAAGAGATGTGTTCCCTCCTGCTCCTTTTTTCCTTTTCTTGCTTGGTCTAGTGTCTTTGGCTGAATTGCTGAAAGGATTTGGCAATCATTTTGGGAAAGAGGACAGTGTTGAATCTTAAAGACACTTACAGGGAGTCACCAGGTCTCCCCTCAGCTCTTCAAAGGGCATGTTGCATGACCTTTTCTGTGTGTCAGAATCATAATCCTTAGAATGGGAAAACTGTGATTTATTTAATAGAGTTTTTGCAGTTTGAGTCAGGACTTTTAAAAGAGGTCTTTGTTCTGATTTGATTCCCCTTAAAGCTGAATGGGAGTTCAGGGTTTTGATTTTCTTATTTCAGCAATATCCAAATCAGCTTTCTTATGTGAAAATGTCTGATTTTTTTTTTCTTGGATTTTTGTGTTATTAGTGATCTGATATCGCAATCTTTTCAAATGGAGTAGCAAATACGTTATGGGAAAATTACAGTTTCAGTTATAAAGAAATCTATATCTATATTACTATCTGTAAGGGCCAGATAAGTCCCAACACTGTTCTGGTAAATGGATTATCATTATTGTGCTTCTTCCACAGTCCTCAGGGAAACTGAAATTAAAAAATTTAAAAGGGCAGTGTCAGGCACCCAAGAAAAAAAAAGGTGGGCATTTAGTTAAGACAAAGCAAAACATTTGGAGGTGCCATATGCAGAAATAACCACTTCAGAAATGCCTCTTTACTGAAGAAATGTTACTGCACAATAACAGTTGCCAGCTGGTAGACATGGAACACTTTGGAAGAGGAGGTGCAATTCAGAATAAAAATGTATGTACAATAACAAATTACAGGCAGAAAGAGAGACTATTTCAAGTTCTCCATCATGTTCCTTAGCTACAAATAATCCTGTGAAATATTTGTTCCAAAGGTCAAATAAAACAAGAATTCAAAAGAGTAATACTGAAACTGTCTCTAGAAGGTTTATTCTGAAAATATTTCAGGAGTTGAGAAACTTTTCTCATGAAGTAGTCTTACAGATTTTAACTCTAGGTAATGAGGAGGTCTGCAAACACTTGGACATGAGGATCCCTTATGTCATCAGACTGAAAACAAGGAGGAGTGGTTTTGGAAAATCTGTTTGAAGAAGATGCTGATAAGTGAGGGAAATGTTAAGCCAAATTCAGTGTTCACTTACCTTCCCTAGGGTTGGACTATGCGACAGTTTTAAACTCAATGATTAGACTGGACGTTAAGAAGAGATTCTTTAAGGGTGGTGAGGCACTGAAATAGGTTGCCCAGAGAAGCTGTGGATGCCCCATCCCTGTAAGTATTCAAGGCCAAGTTGGACTGGGCTTAGAGCAACCTGATTCAGTTGAAGGCATCCCTGCCTATGCCTGAGAGGTTGGACTAGATAGTCTTTGAAGATCCCTTCCAGTCTAAACCATTCTCTAATTATATGCAGCAAAATAAAGGACTTGCACATGAATATCTGTTCAGAGGGAAAGCTGAGGTTCTTGGAATGGGTGAGATTAAGGCATAAATTAGCCTCTGTATCCACCAGCCAAACTTTGTTTATACTGTTGAAATTGCTCGGTGTTCTCTGAAGCCATCTACATCAACATGAGATTTTTCTTGTAAGTCTTAAGTTTGGATATTAACCATCCGGTGCTACTGAACTCATAGTCCCTACACACTATCCTGGGCAAAAAGATGGGCATCTCCAGAGAGCTGCTGGTCCTGTGCATCTTCTGCTAAGGACCAAAGGTGTCCTCCGCCCTCTTGCCATCTGCTGTGGAGACATCTAAGCAAGTAGGGCAGATGAGCTCCCTCACATCTGGACAGTTTGCATAACGTAGAATGAAAACCATGTGTCACCAGCGGGGTAGGTGTGGATGTCTTTGTATAGGACAGTCTTTATACTGATGATTAGAATATTATACTAACAGACCCATGCCCTGTTTGTTGTAAATATCAAACTCTGTTACCAGTTTTAACCTAAATATTAGCAAAAGTTGTCAAACTCCTGTAATTTTGTTGGTGCACCTGCTGTTTTTCTAGCAGTTGTCATGCTTCATTTTTCACTGGAGAGACCTTACTTTTCCTATCAAGTGTGATTGAAGCTAGCAAACCAAGCAGCAAGTCCAGACCCAGCCTGCATCAGCATGGGCCCAAGGGAGCCCTCCAATGTCAACCTCATGTTACTAGTGGATGGAGCCTTTCTGCCCATGTACCTCTGTCACCATTCTCACTGAAGAAACACAGCCTTTCAAAAGCTGTGAGCGTATTTGAGTCCTACCACGCCTATAGAAGGGCTTTGGCCTTGTAGCAGTGCAGGTGTAGAAGTACTCAAATGCTGGGAGTTTGGAGTCTGTTCCTTTTCCCAGCTCTGACAGTCGGCCTGTGTGCTCTTGGACATCTCCTGAAATGCACCCAGCAGTAATTTTCCACCTGCATCTACACAAATCCCAGGAGATGCGGGAGGCATTACGCATTGGTTCCGTGAAAGACAAAAACAAGCTTATTATCAGTAGGCTTAAAGTGCTGGATTTGTACTTCGTGAGAAAAATGCTTGCGCATAAAAAATAAGAGAAATCACAAAACCCTCTGCTATCGCTTATGCCAAGTAAGAGTGTAAATTTCCTGCTGTCTTCTGTTTGGGACTGCAACTGCTTCCAGTTTGGGGGCTGAGCACTGCAAAGACTACGAGACAGTCGCCTTATTTGATCCTATCCAGTTCAGCTATTTTGACTCATCTCAGCTAAGTTGCTGCCCCAGCACCCTTTTGCACAATTTTGGAACATTGCAAATATAACAAGTGGATAGAATCTAATTTAGTGCGTTCTACTGGAAAAAAAAACCTGTCCTCAATCATTCTGTTATCACACCTACTGCTGTCATGCCATTGTTTATTTCCAGATAGGGCAGTGTTGAACAAAAGAGGTTTTTGGTGTTTCTTCAGGGTGAGAAGCTATAAGTTTATTCTATAAATACAACCTAATTTGACTTGCACATTTTCTTTAAGGAGGGCTGTGTGGCATGCCTCAAATGGAGAGATCTTTACTCAACAGGTAAAGATGATGAGTTAAGCCTCTTTACTCCACAGAGTAATTAATTGCTTTCTCGGGGGAAAAAAAATTGCCAAACAAACAAATAAACAGAAAATGGAAGTGTTCCAACTATCTGTAAAAGTTTTGTTTTCACACTGTGCTTCAATCTCATTACAGTTTTTGAGGGGTAATATTGGTAGTCAGACATTCCTCGGATGGGAAGTGATTAGAGTGCGAATTGCTGTAGTAAAGCAGTATTTCCAGTAATAACACAGCAGGTGTTTTGAAAGAAAGCTACTTTAACCTTTCAGATTGCAGAGGCATCCCAGTAATTCTAAGAATCACAATCAACAAATGCCTAATTTCACCACTGCTTTGCTAATCAAGAGAGAAAATGGTGTAAGGAACCTGAATTTTGAAAGACATTCTCCTACAAATTAGCAGTTTCCTATTTCTGACCTGTTACTCGAAATAAACTCATTTACATGCAGTTTCAAGACCTCCATGCTGGAACATAGCATGTTGCTAGCATTGATGGGCACGCCAGGTACAAAAACCTGTGTTTTGATGAAAGCCAGAAAAATATAAAGGCAGTGCACCATGGAAAACAGATTACAGTTAGTGATACAAAGATAATTGTTGTCTGATAATTATACTGTCTTCAAGACACAGGATGCAACTTTTAAAAAAGATTTCTGCATCATTTGCTGTTTGATGCGGAAAATTTTGTCTTAAAGATTACAAGTGAATGCAAATCCTTTTGAAATCATCCTGATGCTACAATGAAAAGCTTGCACATTGTTTTCTGTCTGAACTTTGTTTAGATTTAGGTCTTAACCAGTGTACTTTGTTCTTTCCTTGCCTCATCACCTCCCTCAGAAAGCTTGCCGCTGAAACAGGTTTTGATCAGATCAATTCTTGTTCTAAATTAATTAATTGGTATTATCCCCATTATGCACAAGGTCAAGGTGCAGTTAGATTTTCCTCCTACATAGCTGCATATTATCTGTTGAGATTACAAAGCAAAGTTCTTCATTTAACTGTTAATCTATTCTTGACAATCTAAATTATGAATAGTACCAAAAGAATCTACAGGTTTGTCCTGCTTGGACTGAATAGCACAAGTCTCAGTATTCCTAAGGGATGCGGGATTCCTCTTTTTGCATTGTAAAATTGTAAGCATCAGAAGTAATGCACAGTTAAATTAGTCTATTTGTCATGTTTTAAGACCATAGATTACACATTACGTTGCACATGTTCTGTTTTTCACTACTATATTTTGCTAATAGCCAGTCATCTATTAATGTAGGGGGAAATTTGCAGTGTCAAACATTGTGCAAGATATTCTGAGCACATTCCCACCCATCCTAGCATAAGAGCTTAGGGGTTAGTTCAGAGACTTCTGCTTGACAGAAGTCTGAATGCAGCGAGATCTGCTCCAAAGCACACAGAAATCACTGTGAAAAACGTCAGTGACATCAGCGAGTTTGGGATAAAGCACTGGAATTTCCTGAAAGGAAAATAAATGGCAAATATTTCTAATTGTGAGTAATTTTAAAGCAGACCACTTTGTTCTCCAAAATCACTTTTAAGGAGCTGCAAGAGACCAAGAACATGTATAATTTGATTAGTTTGATGTCTAGGGTATTTCTTTCCTGCTTACTCCTTTTAGTTGATGGAAAAAAAAATTCTCTTACAAGCTTACCCCTGATTGATCACAGATAAATTAAAGAGCTTTGATGTGGCTAGCAAAGCATACTTACTGATCTAATAACAAATACAAATGTTTTTGGAAAAAAAGCTCTTGGGCGTATACTGAAATTACATGTTTGTTTTTCTCCCCTCTTTTGAATAATAAAAAATTAGAACCTTTTTTTTTTTTTTTTGGAATGTTTCCTCAAACTGATTGTTCTGCTTCAGCTATGCACACACTCTATAGCAAAATGGATAAACAAGTACAGCTTTGTACTTCCAGAACAAGAAAACCTACATTCAAAACTGTTTTCATAAAAGTCACTGAGAACTTAACCTGTCTTAGATTGCTCTTGCTTGGCTTTTCTTGCACGTAAGGCTTTCTGATACCAGGCCTATTTGCTCCTGTAGTTCCCAGTTTTAGGGAAGAATATATAAAGATTAGTAAATTCTCTTGTTTGTCCTAAAATTCAAGGGTAGTGATCAAAGTTACATTCCTCAGGTGTTTGTTAGGCTTTGTTCTGTAGAGGGAGGAGCTGTGAATTGCTGCAATGCCTGATGATAAGTTCCTGTGTGCTCTTTAGCTGAGCATTTTAAAATCCGGTGCTCAGCATATCGGAAAATAAGGCACTGGAAAGACATAGATGTCAATGCCTTACTGAGCTCCGTAAGGACAGAAACTTGCCTGCACGGAGAAGCCCAGGGCTGTCTAGGGTTCACTGTAATGTCAGGATCTTCATTTTCAGAAACTGTTACTGTGTGGCTGAGATGACATCATGTCATATGGCTCATGACACCCTGTCTATGCTACCTGTCAAATAACACTCTGCCTTGAAGTGCTTGTGCACCCACTGCTATGAGAAGGGTGCCCTCCTGTACCACACCTCAGTCTCAGAAATCCCAATCTTTCCAGCCTTAATTTTTTTCATGGACACTTTTATACTTACTTGGTCTTTTCCAAGGATTTACCTCCTCGTGGTTAAACATCCATTCTCTTCCCCTCAAATTTACTCTGATGGGAGTAATCAAGCGACTCACTTGGCTTTGTTTTGTTCCCCAAGAAAAACATAGTTAGTGGAAAAGAAATGTTTCTTTGATTTGCTTTTAGATCATTTTAAAAGGTCAAAATGAAACCAGAAGCTTTCTAACAAACACAAAATGATTAAAAATCTTGAAGTTGTTCTTCATTCTGGTTGAAGGCCAGGTTCATTCAAGGCCAGGTTGAATGGGGCCCTGACCAACCTCATTTAATGAATGGCACCCCTGCCCATGGCAGGAGGCTTGGAACAAGATGATCTTTAAGGTCCCTTCCAACCCAAGTCATTCTCTGATTCTTTGAGGAACTAAAACCATTAGGGAACAGCAATTTGAAACAAAAATTGTTGCAAACCAGAAAAGCATCCAACTTGTGAAAATGACAATTTGTCTGCCATCAGGCGTCTTTAAGATTCACAATGTACTGTGAAATAGCCTTCTCTAGAGTTTTGCGTTCTAAGATAATCACTGTTTTTCTTCTCTCTTCTTTTGCTGATTGGCTTTCTCCCCATACCCCCTGAGCCCTGCATATATACAGCAGGGCCTTGTATATACTCAAAATATTGCTTCTCTACCTGTCTTTGACATAACAGCTTTTGGAGCACTGGGCTTTGGAAGGATAAGGCCTCTCTAATATTCAATTTGTAGTAAATTATCAGCTGTTTTTGAAAATGCCAACTCCTGCCTTCCGGTGTTCCATTTGGAGAATTTTGGGTTTAATTTGATCCAGTTATCATTTTTGTTGGGGAAATAGCTTATCTGTGTGCTGAATAAACAGTGGCTGGTTTTATTGAAAACTAGAAGGCCAAGTGGATTTTTTTTTTTTAATTTTGGTGTTCCTGTTTTTTTAATCCCTTGAAGCTATCTAGTTAATGTCTATGGTGGCTGACTCCAGAACTCCTAATGAAAACCAGAAAAGAACGAAGTTTTTGGGAGACACATAAACCTAGTATTAGTTTGGAAGGAGTAAATATTTATCCAGGCAGAAGGAGATGACTTATTTAAAGACTGACCTAATTTATTATTTAGGAAAACCACCTTTCTGTGTCCACCCTGCAGCCAAGAATTGTCCTTTCTTTTTTTTTTTT
>WAAE01018332.1:0-34670 GCA_013400495.1 Nicator chloris | reverse complement strand
GGATGGGGCATCCTCAGCTTCACAACCCTGTGAGTAAACCCCTGAGTATTCTCCAATTACTTTTTATGAGCAAAAAGGGTTGTGCATTTTAGTGGCTGTATTGGTAAACACAAATGCACATTAATTGAAGAATTCTGACACTCAGAAAAGATCAAGCAGTTGGAGAAATGTAACAAAAAAATCTGCTCATGTTACGTAAACTAACTTTGTTTCCAGTATATGGCATTGCTGCTTGTTCTGGTATATTTGGTTTCCTCTTTTGATCAGGCAATATTGCCCTTAATTCTCAGCTGCTTTCACTGAGATATACACACCTTACTGTGAAAGAGGAACAGACAACTCTACCACACACAAAATTCAGTCAAAACCATTAAACTCATGAAACATAAATTATATATACTAATAATTACATATTTAAGAATGCATTCTCATGTGATAGAACGATACAGTATCTAGAACAGAGGATTTGGAAGGAGTGAAGGAGTGCTATCAGACATCTGTCAATTTCCATTTTCACAATTTTTAACTGGGAAAGGTAATTTATCCCCATCAGGTCTGTTGTCCCTGGGACTCCATATTACCTCCTCTGGGCCTGAGAATGAAGCGAGATGAAAGTTGGAAAAAGTTTTAAATCCATAAACTTAACACCGTCAAAATCTTCCCACTGTACTCACCTACCTTTTTGTCTATTGTTGAATGAAGGTTTTAATTGGCATCACATCAAATTACTTTCATATTGCAACTGTGTAATTCAGTTTGTCAGGAAGTATTAAATTCCTTCTGCAGAGGACTGGTAAATCTGCCTTACAAGAGAGCTCATTTTTTTCTTCTTGTTGTTCAGTTATGACCTCTTCTGTTACTAAAACTTGCTTTAACAAGTATGTTCTTTGCTGCATTGTACTGAAACCACTATTTCCCCCCTAATTTACTATCATATTTAACTAGGCAAATTGTAAAATAATCTCTTTATTTTCAATCTCCCTTGAAAAGTAAAAACTCATTTTAATTGCTAACATTAAGTGAAAAACTATAATACAAAGATTAAAAAAAATGCTAGTGTGTTTTCTACTGAAAGGTAAGAGAGCTGAGCTTCAAAGAATATGTGAGAAAGAAGACAAAAGGTCAGCACAAATTTCAGTTAAATTATTTTCTACTTCCTTATAAAGGTCTCACAAAGGTAAACCAGATGCTTCTTTCAATGACAGTTACTCCCACATATAAAAGCTTTGAAGATCTTATGCTAATTCCACAGCAATGAGGCATCAATATATGTGTTTTCCTTTGCTTCTTGCAATGCCCAGAAAATGGCAAAGCAAGCCTACAAAGAAAGGTAGGATAGAGCTTGACGTCCATTCTAAAACTGACTGTAAAGGATATACATTAATTGGGCAACCTACTCACGTTGGTTTCCCTTGTACTTAGTAAAAATAGCTTTAAACAAGGCATCTGTAGTGATAAATAGCTGTTTCAATGTTAGACCAACAGTAAATTCATACAGCGATAAAAGTCAGTTCAAATTATCTAGAAAGTCTTTGAACTTCATTGTTCCAACAGAATTAATTGGAGAATTTTTAATTGTAACACTGAGCTAAGAGTGTGACACAGCAGCATATTTTCTGGAGTGTTTTATTAGAATCAGCTTCTGAGGTGTTTCTGTTTTTTTTCTAAAAACCCTATTGAACGCTTGTATCCAGTCCTACCTTTTACAACATAAACAAGGTGTTCCTTTACCGGTTATTTATTTGTTACAGAGTCACAGGATCACAGAAGAGTTGAATTTGGAAGGCACTTAAAAAAATCATTCAGACCAAACCTGTGTTGCTCAAGGCAGGGTCATCTCAAGGATGTTTCTCTAGCTTTTGTCAAGTTTTGAAAATCCCCAAGAATGGAAAAGCCACAACCTTTCTGAGAAACCTGTTCTTAAACCCATTCTTACTGCTTCATAACCCCTAGAGCGTAAGAAACTTTTTCTTATACTTGAATTGAGTTTTCCACATATCAGTTGCTCCTTAAGTACTTTTTCATCTCAATAAATTACCAACATAAAACATTGTTGTTGTTGTTATCTCATCATGTAAATTAATTTTTGAAACTGGCAGGAGTACGTGGTTAAAGGTCTGAGGGGTTTTTGGTACTCATGGAACAGTTCTGAGCAATGTGGAAAAGTATGATATGTAGAATCAGTGATTTTTTTTTACTGGTTTACTGATTAAGCACAGTACACTTTTCAACTGACACTGCAAAGCTTCAGTTTTTTTTCAAATTTGCTAGAATGCAGCACTGCTTCCACGCTTTGGATTAAGTTCCATTTGGTTTTCTAATGAGGAAGAATATATTTTCAGTTTCTCTCTGGCAAATGGATACAGCTGTCGTTATTACTTTTTCTGCTGAAACAAAGGTATACTGGACAAATAATCACTCTGAAGTATCTTTTACTTGTTTTCTTTCACTTATTTCTCTGGGAAGAGAGGTTGTCACTGACTTAGGTGCATTTCAACACGGATAACATCCATCATGAGTAAATTATTATTATGAATACCTCAATTTTGGGGTTACAGCCATCTCCCAAGTAAGGTACCATCTTTCTTTATGACTCACTCACCTCCGCAGTCCAGCATGTTATACTCATCTGGCTTTTCCAGGGGCCAACAGTCATAGTCTTTGTTATCTAAATCATGCCACCCCTCCACTAGTACCACCTGCCAGGAAAAAAAATAAAACAAACAAACAAACAAACAAACAAAAAACCCCACCAGTATGAGAAGAGGGAAAGGATGGGTTCTATCTCCTAAGTTTATAATCCTTCTACAGCAGTCAAACAAAATGCAGAAACATAGGCTGGCATATTTTGACCTCTCCAACTTCTGGAGGAAAATAAAAAAAGATAATTCCATACAAACACAACCAGTATGTTATATTTATCTGTCCAGAAACTGGCATGAAACAGTTAGGGGACTTAACTAACCTTTCTCTCCGAAATGGCTCTTTACGAAGAGCAGGTGGTTCTAGGACAATATACAGAGAGACAGTTTATTTAAAGAGGTTTTTTTGTTTGTTTTTAGAATGGCAGACCCCACAGTCCAAACTGTTTTAATCTTTTAAAAGTTTCTTTTAATCTTTTATACCTAAAATCTTTGAACAAGTAATTTTTTTGTTATACTTTTAATAACACAATACAAATGTTAACCATATAAATGTTAATATACACAATGACATAAAGTAAGGATTGTTTAAGTCTATTATAGGTAGAATACAGCATTATAATAGCACACAGATTGAATAGCAACAGTAATAAAATATACACTATATTTGTATATATAATACATGATAACAGATTTTATTAGTTGTGTATTAAAAAATACACTTTAGGGTGTATATGAACAAATCAGAATACTCTGTGAAAATGCACTCTGGGCTTATTCTATTTCCAGTAAAAGATAATAGTTTTCAGTCATGCAAACTGCTATTGTTTCTCTATACATTATTAAAGCATAATTATCTACTGTATTATGCAATTGCTTATCACAACACAACAATGAATGGAATAAGACAGAATGATACAACTGATTTTTCCAAGATATCTTCCATTACTCTTGGTTTCTACCTTACTAAAATAAAAATCAACAACTGCCTAATGTAAATAGCTGTTTCACTGTAATAAGCCATATACAGTTCTTTCTGTATGCACAGATCAGAGGAATAAATTCTGGTAAGCAGATCTAGGTAGACCTACCAATAAACTGAGGAGGCTTCGGAGCTCTACAGCTGGTGATTTGACAGCTCCCATGCTCCCTAATGTGCACCCAGCTCACCAAGTGTCAGGGCTGCTTCTGATGTTGCTGTTGCTTCTGAATTAGATGCCCTTGCCTAAGGGGGTTGCTAGGCGAGCTGATCCTGGCAACTCCAGCTGTTGCAGCTGTACTGCCTCCTCCTTCCCTCTTCTTCCACTTCATGGTGCAGGGTGGAAATACTCCTCTGCACCTCTGCAGAAACCCTTCAAAAAGTCCCCACTTCTAGGGGCAGCCCCACTCTCCTGAAATTTGTGCCTCTTACTGAAGACTGAAAAAAACCCTAGAAAAAAAAATTAAAACTAGAAAACAAATTGGGGGGATTTTCTTGCAGTGCCTTGCCAAACGTGAGCAGCATGCGACCCTTAGGCAGATGAATTGATGCTGTGGACATAAACACAGAGACATAGCTGAGCCCAAAGATGCATATAAATACCAAGGCAAGCAAGGGCTACCAATATAAGATGAACAGTAAGGCTTACCAGCTGACCAGCTTCCTGAGCTTCCTTCCAACCTGAATTGTATCAGACACTGTGACTTCAATTTCTCAGTCCCTGAAGGTGTGGGACAACTTCTACCCAAGTGTCCTGCTACATACACAGGTGAAACAGACTTCTGTGTAGCCATGCCGGCACAATAAAGACAGATGTGTCCATGAATACCTCTGCTTGCTGAAGCCCTGCCAATACAAATCTTCAATTGTGATTCAGCTCTCCTGAATACTTCTCTATGCTGTCTCTTGAATTCTGTCTCTCAGCCCAATCTGATACTAAGAATCTTAGTCAAACTGCTTGAACTTCACTATTTCTTGCATCAAAATGGCATAAAAAAAATGGCAATGTGTGACCAAATAATCTTGAAAGAGCTGTAGATTAACTAAAAAATCTGTTTGGCTTCACTCATTTAAGAGCTACTTGTATAAACTAATATGTTTAGAATTGAAATGTTATGTTTGTTGTGAGATGCTAAACCTCACGTGTGTTTTGTCTTCCTGTACTTCACTATACTGATTTCACTCAAATGATAGGTCTCACTACGTGGAAGTCTTTTAGAAAATTTCAGCATGCCACTTTTTTTTTTTTTTTTTTGGTACAATTACCTACTTAAAACAGTCCACTTATATTAACATCTTGGAGACTTTTTTTGGCCCTGTGTTTTAGGATATTTTTGCTTGATAGGGAATTTGCTGGCAAGGAAGCTAAGGATTAAAACTTGTTAGATACTACAGAAGCCAAAAGATTGCCAGACTGATCCTATTTTCTTTAATTAGACTGACAAATACTCAGATTACATTGATATCATGGTTCAAGGACTGTAAATATTACACATTACCTTTACAGCAACTTGTCTATCACCTCATTCAGATTTCTGGAGAGTGGCCACATGTACTTGGGAATCTTGGATTAAAGATGGACAGACAAGAATGGCTGACAATTGTCTGATATAACAGTCTATCCCAGTTACTTTATCTGATTTGACAATGTATCCCAGCTACTTGAAATGCACTTTACCATCTCTGCATTTAAGTGGAGAAGCACCGGAAATTTCAAAAAGAAAACCAATGCAATATAAATATATAAACCTTGCTAAAAAGAAAGGATTGACAGCTTAGTAAGCAATATATTCTTCAGCTCTATCCACAACTCTCTGTATATAAAAGAAATCAGAAATATATTTTAATAAAGTGAAGTACTCATCTTAATATTTGCTTTACATTTGCTCCTTTTACTGTTTATAAGTTATACGCAGTTACATAATTGGCATAAATATCTTCATGTTCCATCATACCACGGATGAGTTTATTACCACAGCCAGACCCAGTCTAACATAGATTAAGTGAATTCTGTGTACTGATGCTTGACTTGCTTAGTGCAATAACACTGAGTTCTTTGCCTTCTTCTCTTCAAAGGATCTCTTAATCTGAAAAAAAACCAGGTAATTTCTACTGATTGAAATCAAATTATCAAATCACTTTATGTTTACAGATGTATTTCTATTACGTTAGCTGTAGTCAGACAGTCCCTTAAGCTACATTATTTCTATTCCAGTAATTAACACAATAATAACTTCTACTGTGAAAGAAACAGAGGAAAACTAAAGATATTTAAAAAGCTTAGGAGCAAGAAAACTTTAGATATTGTTAAAAACATGCACATTAAGAACATGCATATTGTTAAAAACATTCCTATTAATATTTCAATAAACATAAAACTTAAATAAAAATTTGTAATATTTGCAGCAAATAATAACGGATACAATATTGCTGAACAAAGTTGTCACCTATGTTCTTTCAAGTATTTTAGGATAGCAATTTCTAGCAGTAAGTCAAAACAAAAATTAGTGTGATGAATGCTTCAGATATTCTTGAAAATATTTATTTATTCTGATATTCAAATTTTTTAGAAGGCTCTTGTCTTCGAAGCAAGATGAGGATAACTGAGTTAAAGGGGGAAAAAAACAACAACAAAAACACCCAAATAAAAAAACCCTCCTGAAATCCCAAACAAACAAGCAACAAAACCAAACAATCCCCAAAAAGCAACAAACCACAAAACCCCCAAACCCAAAAAACAAAAGCAAACAACCAAAAAACCCCAAACAAAAACTCAAAAGACACTACCAGGGCTTATTTGAAAATTAAAATGTAAAAATTATGGCATTCCAAAGACACCATTTATCAGATTCATGAGGATTGCGGTGTGATTTGTGAAATCAGTAGCTAAAGCTTTAGCTCTTAGCATATAAAACTCCACTTATGCAGAGTATGTTCATCCTGGGCATGGATTGGCATCCTGCTCAATGCTCCAGGTTCCTAGCATCTACAGGAATGTCAGATTACCCATGCTATTCTCATCTCACAGTGATAGCTCCAAAATAATTCTGAACGACACGGTGGCCGAGTGCGTTTCTCTCTGGGAGCAGCAGAGCTTCCCCCACCCGCGGCGTTTGCGGGGCACCGCCAGAGCACTCTGACACTGCTCTCTAGTGGTTTCCTCGCAGGCAGGCAGGCAGGCAGCTGTGCTCCCACCGCGCCCCGTCTGCTTCAGGGACAGCTTCCTCTCGATGCACCCACTATGCCCAACCTGGTTTAAGGAAAGCCTCCTCTTGATGCACCCACAGTGCGCGGTCTGCTGCAAGAGAAGTCCTCTCTTGATGCACAAACTGTCGCAAATGGAGTACAGCAGTAGCGTAGCATAGGACCTGTCTGATTTCAGGTTCTCACCAGGGAGTTCAGAGGCAGCAGATGGTGGCCTTCCACCTCTTCCCAAGAGCAGAGTGATGCACTGCACAGCCACAAGAAATTCCAAGGGCTCTGGTATGTGGTGACAGCAGCACAGCACAACAGTGATCACGCCTTCACTGGGTCATCCTAATCATTTATTTATACATTTTCAGCCTGCAGAGAAAGGGTTTTGCTGACCTGTGTAATGCAGCCCTACAGACAAAGGGTGTTGACTTTTGTCTTGTAAATCCACATTGAAGCAAAAAATTACATGTGCCAAAAGAGGCCTTTCAGCATAGGCCTCTTGTTCTCTCCTCACGCTGCTGGTCTTCCAAGCTTTCTGCTGCTTATGAAATGAACTGGACAACTGGATCAAAAGCCTGATCTGGTTACAACTGCCATGATGATGATGATGATGACTCTTATTATTATGCATTACCTTAAAAAGATTCAGTGGTTTTTTTCCCTCTCACTCTTTGTTTTTTTCTCATCATTGTTGTTGCAAACACTTATTCAAGTAACACACATGTGAGCTCATATGGTTCAGTGAGATTTACACTTCAGCTAAACCTGGATTAGCAGGTTTAGAAAATAACACCAGATTTTCTCTAGAATTACTGACAATTTAATTAAAAGACTAAACATTGTAAAAAGTTTCATAGTAGATTAGTGGCTTCAGAGGTACTGAGTTCCCTCAATCTGCTGGGAGATCTGAACAGATAATAGTGTGAGTCTGAAGAAATACTGGAGAGCAGTAAGCAAGATCCTGAGCCTTGCACACACACACCATCGCTTAACTTTGTAGTAGCTCTTAATTTCTCTAATACATTTTTCCATATATTGAAAATTTGAAAGAATTTCAAAGAGGTCTCAAGCTAAAAAATTGGTAATCATACTTTTAAAAAAGAAGTAATGACATACACGTTTTCAAGGATCTGAAAGGTTAGTGTTAAGTGATTAATCTTTTATGACAGTTTACTTAGAGCAGAAGTAGGAGTTATACACTTACACAAAGGAACAGACCAGGGAGGCAGTATGAAAGCAAAACAGATAAAAAAGGTAACTACAGCCAGTGAAAACTACAGCAAACAAACTGCTTATTCTGATGACCACCCACAATGTTGTAGATACCTCAAAAACTCAGAGAAACCTCAAAAAAGCAAGTGGTATTAACTGGTGAAGGTGGCAGAGAGTCTTCCCTGCACTCTCAGGTTGCTGGGAACACTGAACAAATGTATGCTTTTATAGATACATTCCTTAGGTTCACTCTAGTTCATGAGGCATCATAGGAAAGCTTGTTCTGTTGCTGCACTTTGGGTTTGATCTGTGGCACTAAACAAGCCTAAATATTTAATTTATTTCAAAAATGTTAGGAAATACATCAAAACTTGAAATAAAAAGTATCTTGTATACTTCCTCCAGTTTGTATGAAGATTATCACCTAGGATATGTCACAGACTTGAAGAAGAAACATTTTCCTTAAGAATAAGGCTATTCTCTGTTTAGAGGAATGACCAATACAGGAGCTATTATGGAAAAAAAGCAATAGTCTAGAATTTTCATCACATAAAACAACATATAATTTTTCTTCTTCTAAAGAGAAGATAGAACAATTATAATCTAGAATTCTGCAAGGAAAATACAGGTAAAAAATTAACAGGTAACAGGGATTATCTCATTAACTGAAAATATTGGTGATGTTGGTTATTTGATATAATATATGACTGAAAGCCTCTAAAGAGACTGGATAAGAAAAAATTAACTCAGTTCTTAGAAAAGCCATCCAGAATTTTATTTTCAAAGTAATCCAGGTTAAACTTTAGAAAAATCCTTGCCTAAGTACATAACTTAACATAGATTTCTGCATAAGGGATTTTCCTGAAGAAATGTTTGTTTCTGTTACTGTAACATAGCATGTCAATGCTGTAGTCAACCAAACAACATTCAGAAAGTCTGAGAACGTGAGAATGAATTTCAGTTTGTCAGGATGACTGCTTGGGAGGCTTAAGAAGAGTGGGTCCCAGTTCAGCACAGAATAATTTTGAATTTTTCAGCTGAGCAGAACATTATTGATGTTCTCAAATTCCTCCTGTCTTTCAGTCCTCCCACACAGGCAGAAACGTTACAGGTATCTGCAGTGCTTAAGAACAGAAACTCTAGCTGCTCCTAGGATCTACTGGAGGACCTGGGTAATAGTGATAGGCAGCTGAGGGACAATTTTATTCTTAGCCTACACTAGTCATTCCACTGGTAGCAGTGGCATTCAACTGAAATCTGCCCTTAATGAGTTTTTCCTGTCCTTCTCACTTCTCACTGTATTAGTCATTCCTGTTTCCAGAACTCTTCAATGATTTTCCAAAGCTCATATTTTTTGTACAATTAGCACTGCACATCTATGGACATTGCACATAGCCCTTCTCTCCTCAAGAAAGACACCCTCACAAGCCACAATTGCTTCCATGTTTCCAGGATGTCACATGATCAGGAATTCCTAAAAGACACTGAGAGATCACTGAGACAGGGTGTCTCTTAACTGAAGGAACACTTATCCTTATTGATCATCTCTTTGGACCAATTCACAAAAGAAAAAGAGATCCAGATTATTTCCTCTCCTCAAGTCATGATCATTTCTGCATATGCCAGGCTATGGAGATGTTTGCCTAACCTGTTTTTAATAACTTTCGGAAACAAATCTCTATCCCTTCCTTTGTGGTGTAATCCAAGGCTTCACTACCCTTTCTTGATAGATAGGTTTCTCTAAAGCCCCACCAGCTTCTATCTTGCTAAAATTTCAGTTCATACTTATCCCAGCTACACAAGGAACAGTCAGATTGTTCTGTATCCATTTATATGCCCAAAGTCTCCACCGCTCTGGTTTCTGTCAGTTACTATGTATCAAGACACCTTGCACAAATGTATTCTTGCATTTCTTCACAGGGAAAAATGGTCATCTTTGTTTCTGTAACATAATACAGGAACAAATGCAGATTAAAAAAATAAATAAAAGCAGAATAGATATTTTGACTGTAAAAACATTGCCCACAAATTTTTGTATGCAAACAAATGATTGCAAATGCAGCCTGGATCCCTACCATGCAAGCACTCATTCTGTAATTAAAATAAATGTCAGTTACAGAGAAAAGTAAAAATCAGTCTTTAACATCACAGTCTTTCTGCTGATGGAGACTTTGTCTCCACATTTTTTAATCTGTGCTTCAAGTGAAGTGAACTTTGTAAATGTCCAGTTTGGCATAATGCCATTTTGTAGAATATTTTGTGACTGACTAGTTGTCAGAAGTAGTCTAGTGGGAGAAGAAGATTTTTGTATGCAACTGAACTTGAAAAGGTTTCTCTGCCATTCAGGATTCGCTGGTTCTTTGGGTATATTATTTTTGCTGCTGAAGTCAGACATGTCTTTCTTCTGTCAGAAAACATTGGGCAGCCAGGAACTTCTTCACCCAGAGATCAATCTAACACATGCACTGTAGCTTTGACACAAGAAATAGTAGCTCAAATGATGACTGAAAGGAAGAGACAGAAAAGAAAACTGGTTTGATTTGAAACCCAAATACCTGATGTGTCATATCTGTTGGGAATAAAATAAGATATCCTTCATAGACACATGCAACTACCATCTGATTTAGGGCTCAGCCTCACTTTAACTGAAATCCTTGGCACATGTCTTTACTTTTCCCAATGACGTGCTAGTTCCAGAATGGAAAACTTAAGAACCTACTTCAAGGAGAAATATGGGCATATGAAGTCATATTTATAAAGAGAATTTTTATTTTCCATTATTTCAATTTTATATTGTCTAGGTCTACTGCTAATTGCTTCTTTTCCTGTTTTGATATCCCTCTCCCTTCAGAGAGTGGAAACCCTCCAAAGTGGAATCCTTAATGACTTCTAGTGCAGTCTGGCTGGCAAGAAGTATGATATGTCAGATGATTCTATCATAAAGTATTTCAGTGCTCTGCTCTGTCAAGTTAGGAGTTGAGCTGTATCTTCTCATCTTATACATTTCTTCCAGACCCCTCATTTCCTTTATATTTTAGTTCTTATAAAATAATACCCTGGTTTTTAAAATTCCAAAAGGAGATTCTCAAAGACATAAATAGCAACCAAAGGCCTGATGCCCACTGAATCTCCACATGGCTTTCTGATACTGAGTTCTGAAAACAAAAAAAAATCTCATTTTATGTATTATGTGTACAACGAGCAACAAAAAGGAAACGCAATCCTGACATGAGTTATAAGCGGCTATGCTCCCTCAGCATGCCCTCTCTCCTGGAAGCTACCCACCTGGTCTCAGGGCCAACACAGACAGTGCAGCTCTCCAACCACAAAGCCATATGCAGAAGTGTTGCCTGAAAAGCCCCTGCAGAGACTCCTCACCTTCCTCCAGGATCTGCTTCTAGGCTGGGCTCTCACACTTGTTTTCTGCCAGAGCTATATTGCACCTATGCCCACACCTGGCCAGGAACCCTGTTGATCTGAATCCTGACTCTGACCACATGGATTTGACTTCCTGGCTTGACCTTGGATTTATCTCATCACCATAAATCCATCTGTTAACCTGTATTTTTTGCTGGAGATTATCTACAGGCCTGTCATGACTGCCATCCTCTAGCACTGTAGATCTGGCTGTTTTTGGGGTGACGGTACTCTGACTGCCTTGCTGCCTGGATCTCCCCGCCTTGTGGAGCACTCTGTCCTGTCTCAATGACAAGGATACCTCAGCTACAATGCTGGAGGGAAAAAAAATTAAAAGTATTAAAAATAAAGAAATAAAAATAATGTTCAGGAGTAAATATGCAATAAAAAAAAATTCTAGCCAGGAAGGAAAATGTAAATGCTTTGCTCAAAACCTCACAGAGATATCCCTCTTACAGTATCTTTTGCCAAACTATTTCTAATTGCAAATATGGATTTTTGTAAAGGACTTACTCTTTACAAACAGGAAAATATTTTCATTTCTTTCTGTTTCAGTAGAAATTACCAAGACAGGACAGAATTTGGTGCATTATTAGCTTGAAACACAAATGTTACCACTATCTTTGTATTACCAGTGGTTTCAGTAGTATTTTAAAATGCACAGTATTATAACTGATTTAGTTTCATATTCAGTTTCACATCACACCCCTACTTCAAAGTATCTGCTTCAGACCGGCTGTGCTTTTAGATATTTTTATAAAATATATATTGGCACTTTAATTTTTTACCACTGATAAGGTTTTGTTAATGCTTGACCATGACTAAGTGTTGTATTGGATCATAATATCACTCTTTCACTAGTCATTAAAATGATGAGGCACATCTTCTCCTCATGCCCCAGGTGCTTATTCCATTAAGAGGAGATGACCTTTAACTTATATATATTTTGTTCTCAGTACTTCAGCTGGAAGGAAAAACCTACCTCATTAGTCTTTATATCTCATGGAAGCTGCATAAACTGCTCCATACTTCATGGAAAAGTTCAGAGATGCAAGTAACACATTTGGATGCAAGTAACGTATGATAAAAATTCTTAGCTCTCCAGTTGTGAAGTAGACTAAATCTCCTACCATTGCCAAACAAGGGATTAAAGAACCAGGCTACCTATAGACAGGCTAGGTGAACTCGTTATGTCGTATATGGAAAATCAGGAAAGAGACTGCTCTTCTCTGAACTCCTTAAGTTTTGCTTCCCAGAGATCATGAGACTTTCTCATTTTTCTTTTTGCATATAAACACCTGGGCTGTAAGGAATAATTTCTGTTGACCTTGAAAAGCAACTGATACTAATGTATTCTGCATTTAAGGGGAGAAAGGGTGCCTGAGACTCTGAATGTCCAGGGTACTCCAGTAGTTCTGTGCTGGTGAGAAAAGGATGCCATTTTAAATGGTGACTGTGAGAGAATGGATAAAGATAGTGCTGCAGGCAATCTTGCCCCTTATGAGTTGCAGCTGCACTGATTACCAAAGAGTGGAATCAGCCTTGCCCTCAACAGGTCACAGCTATGGCCAATAAGGTTGGGTATTATAAAAGATTGGGTTAGCTGCTGGAAGGTTGGTTGGAGTTTGCTGGCTGTGCTGTGAGGGGGAAAGGTTAGCTGGTCATGCAGAAGAGGAGAGTCAGTGTTGCAAGGAGCTGCCAGTAGGAACTCACAGAGAGAAGGTATGAAAGCTTTGCTATAAGACTGATGTTTGCTACCATCTTTAGTATCAGTCATTTGAGCCCTCCATCAATCAGAGGAAAGGTAAGATGGTGTTATTGTAGGATACCAAACTGACAGTGTCAGTCAGTTTGTGTCCACCACCCAGTGGTTCCAAGCACCAATGCCAACAGTTGGTGTCCTGTGTGAGGATGGGTGCTGGTAGGTGACCTGTGACAAACTCATTAGGAGGACTGTCACAGGATATCTTAGAGTCTTACTTTCCCTTTTCATTTGAGTACAAAGATGCTTTTCATCACTGGCTTGGCTATTTCTAATACTAGCTAAGGCATGTTTCAAGGCAATCTCTGTGCTTCATGAAGGGCTAATGAAAAGACTAAATTTTTATCACACGACTATTAGCAAGTCTGTCCAGTTTTCCTGCCTCCCTCAGGGTCAAATTCTCCCCTGAAAGTGCTCTGATTATGTAAGAGATTTTGATTGGAATTCTATTGGTAATCTGTGGCTAGCGTAAAGCTGAAGAGAAAATTACTTTTGTGGCTTTGGGTAAATAGAAGATCATTCTCTTAAATAAATCAATGTTTGTTTTTGTTTCCTTTGAGATATCAGTGGTTTAATAAATACCCAACACATAAGTTTCATTCTCAAACCATCTAACACCTTGTGCTGCTTCAATGCCCTCCCCTTGCCAAATCTGAAACAGTAAGTCTATGAAACAGGTATATCTCTGTGTATTATAACTGGGATAATAATGACTATGATCAAAACCTGAGCTTTCTAGTTCCACAAAGATTATTGATTATTCTCTTATGTCTTAATGATGTCTGAGATTACCTTCAGTTCCAACCATGAAGTTAACATGACCTATCAGTAGCAGCACCATTTTACTCCATTACTCTACATCCACAGCATGTAGTCACTGGGCCAGACTTTAATCTTCTCAAGAAGCAACACTTCTCACCCTACTCCTGTCTGTCTGGAGGTAAAAGTCCTTGTACCTCTGTGTTGAACACATGTGTTTCACTAGATTTTTGGGCTGAAAAAGACCTTGGTGTGATGTAGACATACTTTTTTCTGATTGGTAATTCTGATTGTGAAATGCAAGTATATGAGGGACAGTGGATTTGGTGAATGCTGCTGACACAATATAGAGTGCAAAATGGCCTTGCAAATTCCTAAGTACTGGGATTGGGAATGAGAATTTATGCAGGGTGGCATTTGATAGGCAAGCAAGGAAGAAGGTAGAGGGGCAGAGTTCATTAGCCCTCCCCACCTCCTCCCAATAAACAGTGTCTATCAGTTTGATCTGCTTTAGTTGAGAAGGACAAAAGGACCTTAAAGGAAAAATGAATCTTCTTTCAGGAATGAATGGGGGAGTGGCACTTATAATTGTGAGATATATATTTATGCACACATATTTACTTTTCATTATATGTATGAAATGAAAAATGACAGGAGACAAGCATATCTAGACCCATCTTGTGATACCATTAAGCACATCATCTGTCTTACATGAGAACAGTTACTAATATTTGTTACTGCTGCCTTCTGTAGTGAATGCAGTCTCTCATTTTCTTTAGGGTGCTGAAAGAGTTGTTTTGTCTGAGAACTTCAAGAAATAGTGAAAACATATTGATACAACAGAAGTCTTAGCTGTCACATGAACTGCCAGAATTCAAGCAAGCTATATTATTTATTTTAAGCAATGCAAAAGAGCAATGCAAGTTTCTACCTGATATGTAGAGAAAAATCAATATTGTGAACAAAGATGACAATGATCATGCATAACTAATCATAGTGGGAAACTCTGGTAATGCAGCATTTTTACAGACGTAATTTTATCACTTTTCTGTAACAATTTTTTGAGAGCCCAAGAAATTATTTATCCAGGGTAAATTTTACCATTCTTAACATAGTCTGTTTTGTAGTGTATTTATTGGCCAAGATGTTGCTCTTCTATTAATACTTTTAGTTAATTTAAGAATACATTTACTTCTTTAGTGCTAGCATGGCAGGAATCACAAACATAATTCTATATATGTGACATTCATTTACTGTTGCTGTAGAATCTCTGTTCTGCCTTGGTGGCAAATCACGTCTCACTTGATAAAGGTAACAATACTTATGGATATAGCCATACAAAAGAAACATCACCAAGAAGGTGAGTTCTTTAGAAACAGCTTTTTCATTCTGGTTTCATCACATTATTGAATGAAAGAAAATTGATATCAAGAACAAAGTCTAAGAAAATAATTTGTTTTGTGATAGAATTATAGGATTTAGACAAATCAGATTGATGAAACATCTCAGTGTGCATATCCTTCTATTGTGCCCATGTGGGCCCACAAGCCTTTAGCTAGTGCTGGCTTCAGAACTGTTATCTGAATTTCTCCTTCCCTAGACTAAATCAGGCATTCAGCACAAAAAAATATTTCAAGCATCCACCTTCAGAATCATTTCCTATCCCATGAGCTAATCAGTTTTTTCAGAGTTGTCCCAGATGCATCACTATTCCACTATAAATACTTAATGACTTTCTATATTCTGTTTTTATTAGTAGTTGGACTTTATTACTCTGCTAAATTATGGGGGAAATATAGCCTATCACAATTGCCAGGATTAACTAGATTTTCTTCTCAGCATTTTTTCACTCTCTTCCTCTCAAATGTGATTAAAAGTACTTTTAAAATTCACTTGCCAGTATTTTTCTGACTCAAAAGCCTTTTCTTTAAAAAATTTTTTTTTTCTTTTAAAAAAAGTATTTTAAAACACCACAATTTTTTGGCTCAGGTCTCATGAATTTCACTCACATCTTAAACTGTTTCATTTAGCTGGGAAAAAAAGAGCAAGCAAAAGAGAGAGTTAACCTGCTTAATAGACTGTCAGCAGCACCTACTTTAAGTGCTATTTTCTGCAGAAATTAGAAAAATGAGTTCTAGGAGGTGGGAACTAGTGGAATTGACATATGTGTCTGACTTTCTCTTTAATGGAAAGTGAATTTACAGGGGATCTAGAAGTGCTGGGGTTCATCAAAAAATGAGGGCAATTTCAGTAACTGAATGAGGCAGGAAGGTGGTAACCCTTTATTATGTGCTTTGAAGTTCCCTGGGCATCAGAGTGAAAACAAACAGATTAAACCCTTTGTCCCAGAGGAAAAAAAAATCAGAACAAACGGCTCAGACTCATCACACTTAATTACAGAAAACAAATTACTTGGAAAGGGTATTATTTTAGCCGCTACTGAAACAGTGTTATGGCATGTTACGCCTCTCTATAAGCACAGTTCAGTGAAAGTAATACAGTTCTATTAAATCCCCCCTGAAACAATGCCAAGGAGGCAGTTTACTGCACTCATGCAGACATTTAACATAAACTTACTTATGATGGTTACTTAAATTAGGATTTTCAAATGCCTGATGCTGATTTACCAAGCATCACAAGTAAACCTCAAGGCTCCTGCAAAGGAAGGTATGTTTTATCTGCATATACAGGCTTGCCTTTCTTTTGTAACTAAATGATCTGGGTATTTCAATCCCTAGGGCTGCCATTTCAAAAACCCAAGTTTAAAAATTTCATATTCTAGTCTCAGTTGAGGGATCTGCCACAGTTTATAACTACGGGAAGTCTTTAAATGTGAACAGACCAAAACTCATAAGGGAAAAGAAGCAGAGAGCTGGGAAATAACATATCCAGAGGCTGTTACCACTGACTCAGCTGACTGAAACTAAAATGCTCCAAGGATGCCAGTGAAAACGTAAAGGATACTGGTAGCCTTATTAGTACAGATTTTGAATTGTCTGGTGGGCTACATCCAAGACTTTCTGCAACTTGAAAATGCAGATGGCACAGTACTAACATAATATTATAGGCCAGCCCACCATACAAAC
This sequence comes from Nicator chloris, assembly GCA_013400495.1. NCBI lineage: Eukaryota > Metazoa > Chordata > Aves > Passeriformes > Pycnonotidae > Nicator > Nicator chloris. The sequence continues at coordinate 17,618 of WAAE01018332.1, read as the reverse complement.
AGTTCCAACTCTGTCCTAGACCTGCTCTGTGTTAGTGTAATTTGCTAAACTTGGCTCTTTCATTTTCCTATTTTTGAAAAAAGGCTGCAGGGTAATAACTAAATCACAAACTAGATATTAGGAAAAAATAGGTTACAAAGGTTTGATTGCGGCTGAGCTCTATTAGCTGCTCAGTTCCAAGGTGAGATATGTTATATAACTATAAAATGTATTTACACACTGAAGTTTTTAAAACTCATATCAAAACTTTAGTATTCAACGTGTCTTGCAAGAAAATGTTCAGGTTAGAAACCCCCATGAATTGTTAAAAAATGACTGTATTTGACTCTTGATTTTAGTCTCTAGAAACTATGTGCAACAACACATTAAGAATGATTATGCTATTGAGGAAGGATAACAATGACAGTAAATAGGACTCCTTACAGGTGCATGCATGTTTATAGACAGATGCTGTGAGTTGGCATTAAATGTAATTCAGTATGCAGTACAATATCTTTGTTCCTTTTCCAAAAAATTAGTTCAAATGCCGGAGATTCTTAGCAAAACTTTCAACTTCTGGGATCTCAATATTGCTATTAAATCAGGTGTTCCTGCCTCCAACTAGGGTATTAATTACATAGATTGTGTGTGTTTGTTCTTATCTATTTTTACTCCTTTTTACAAGCCAGTTTTTAGTGCCTGCGAAACAGACCATTTTTTTCCCTACAAGAACTCAAGCTGCAGCCCTAGACATTTTCCGAGTCCTCTTTGCTCCAGATGTTGTATTACTGAGTAATTTCGTATCAGTTCTGGGTCTTGCTTTTAAAGAAGAAATTGCATACTGTGAGCAGTGCTGAATTAAGAACAAGCTCTCTTCCTTGCTTTACCAGATCACAAGGAGACCTGGTGAGAGCATTAATTCAGTCCTTAGGCAGCAAGACGTTTGTGCTGAAACTCGAATTTTGCATAGCTTGAGCCCTTGAAAATTACCAGGAAATTTTCTCTTTTGGTCTCATTCACAGAAGTCCACTAACTTTCTTGGTATTCTGAACAAACAGCACTTCCAGCTCTCATTGATATGCATATGCTTAGAATTTGAACACCTTATTCTAATCCCTTGTTACTTGTATTTACTCATTGGGAAGAATGCATAGAACTAAAATTTCTCCATAGAAGTTTGTAATAGTAACAGTTAATAAAGCCATTGCAGACAGTGAGATAAAAATTATTTCATTTTGAAATGTAAACAAGGAGTCATAAAATAAATTTCCTGTAGTTCTATTGGACATTCCTAAAAGTGGATACAGAACTGTATCTATTGGGGAGTATTTGCACATAACCACACCAGCCACCTAAGAAATAAACCTCGTCTTCTGTAGGGACTGAGAAATACAAAATATTGGAGAAGGAAGAGTAAGCATAACCAACATATTTTGGAGACAGCATTAAAACAGAAAAAACCATCACCCAACAAACACAAATACAAATGCAGTTCTTTCCAGTAAATGCAGCTCTTGCGAACTTTCATGAAAGAAATCTAATAAACACACACCACCTCTGTAGTGTATAAAAAATTCTTATAATTCATTGGTTTTGTAATCAATGTGACGCCTACAAGATTGACAGTAGGAGTACCTTAAAGTACCCAGGATGCAAACGTTAACTATTCACATAATTCTTGACAGCCCATAGATTCTTAAAAGTACTGAGCTGATTAGAGATGCAGGAGCATGTGGGATTAAATAACTGGGAAGGAAGCGCATGTCACACAGCCTTTTTTCCTCTCAGTGACAATGCCAGCTTGCAGAACACATCACAAGCCAACAAAATTAGGAAATGTGTCACCACTAAAAAATTGACAATAAAGAATTAAGAAGGCAAATTATTTGTCCAAACAAAGTAAAAAAAATGAGACCAATTTCCTTACTTTTCAGAAGACACATAAGAACAAGGAAAAATATTCAGAAATATGCAAAGAAGTTTAACTTGCTACTTGGTACACCAGGCTTTCCAGGGACTGACTAAGGCCCACATTTGAAAAATCTAGACATGCTTGTTAAGAGTTTTACCAGTCATGCAAAAATCACCTGATTTCCAGGACTAGTTTCTTCGTTTCTTCAGCAGGATTTTTTTTTTTTTTTTCTGACAATGACAGTTCAAATTCTCCAATCCAAACAACTGAAGCTACGTCTGATGCGAGAGCCAGAACTCGGGAGTTACTGCTCTGTGTCCAGGAGTAAATGGTGCTTACAGAAGTTTGCCATGGCCGTCTGCAAAGTACAAACTAAAGCCCATTGTTTGTCATAAAATATTTAATTTAAATCATCGGTAATCATGGGCATTGTTTCTTTATTCCTTTTTCAGATACTGAATTTAGTTCAGTAAAAACTAATATGCAGATACTTGAAATAACAATAGGGCTGTATTTATTACTGATGAAATGAGTTTTGCTTTTAGTACAGAAACGCCGACAACCTACACGCCTGGAGATACAAGCCTGCGAGGGTAGATCCAGCGGAAAGGCCGAGGTGCGATCAGCACGGCTCCTTTCCGTGCCGCAGCCGCTGCCTCGGCGCAGGGTAGAAGCGGGCGAGGCTCCCGCGGAAGGCCTGCAGCGGCGCCGCTCCCGCCCCTCAGCGCGCTCCCGACGCTCCCCGCGCCGCCCGCGCGCCGTCCCGCGCGCGCCGCCAGGTGGCGCCCCTCGCCCGCGCACCGCCTGCCGCGCCCCGGGGCAAGATGGCGGCCTGAGGAGGCGCGGGAAGATGGCGGCGGGCGTGGCAGGGTCGCGGGGCTGTGAGTGCTGCGGAACAGGCCCTCCGCTCTCGTCCTCCCGACGGTCTCCTGGCCAGGGCAGCACTTGCCCTTCTGGAAGGTTCCAGCTGTCAGACTGCCTTGCCTGCAGCTGTCCCCCATCTAGCCGTCCCGTTCCACTTTTATCAGCATGTCCTAACAGCTGCGGAGGCCTCTTCTCTACCTACTATGTAGAGCAGAGAAGTGCTGATTGCCTCTGTTTGTAAAGGGCTGGGTGAGGCGCAGAGAAGAAAAAGGAATCACAAAGCTCAGATTTTGCCAGATTTGACTGGTAGATGTGATCAGGAACATGCCCAAGGTGGTGAGTTCTGCAGTCCCCATGGAAACCACCAGACCATCCCCACTGGCCAAAGCTGTTCACAGTCTGAGGAGAAGATGATGGCTAACTGCAAAAACCCTGATTTCCTCAGTTTCTTTGTGCAAATTAGGCAGCTCCTGTAGACCATGTCTGATGGAAGAGTGAAAAACTGACCTTTGTTTTCCTTGTTTGCTTATTCAGTTGAAAGACAAGCTGAGGGAGCTTACATGACCCAAGTGCAAACTGGTTATTATGCAGTAAAGGTTCCTCAGACAAAAAACCAACTGAACAAAACAAAACAACAAAAACCCAACCAAACAACCACCACAACAACAAACCCACAAACCAGAAAACAGAGGCCATGGTTTGGTAGTTCTCTTTTTTGATGGAATTTTTGTAGAGTTAAACTGAAGCAGTTTCAGCAGACTAAACTAAATTGGAAAAAATACTAAATAAGGAATGTACACTTAATCAGAGACAAGTATAGGTCCAGTAGCAAACATACAGTAACTTATTCCAGATGGTGTTGCCAAATGGAGTAACATGACATGCCATTAACATCAGTGTCTTCTATCCAGTACCTTTATGAAGATATGTTTTTTACTAAAACACCCATTAGAAAGTCCTTTGGCTCTCTTTTTTTCCTGGCCTTTTTCCAGAGAAATGTCCCAAAGAAGAGGAAGAATTGCTTAGTAAAGCAAGTATCTCAAAGACAATTCCTAAACCTCCCTTGATGTGCCATGCTTTGGTGTTCCATTGCTGTCCTATTGGTGAGCCAGACTGCTCTGGGAATATGGTTTGCTTAGACTGGGGCTGGTGTTTTTTCCTCTGTTGCTCTTGTGAGGATAAATTGCTAAGCGGGGGATGTAAAAAACCTTACAACCCCGAAGTATTGTAGATACATTTTCCTGTTAATGAAGCTCCAAATAATGTTATTAAAATGAATGGTCTTTAATGAATGGTTTTCAAATACATCAATAACAAGAAGAGAACTAAGGATAAGGGCAGACGTTACTAAACAAGAGGAAGTAGAGAAGGCAGAGTTACTGAACACCATCTTTGCATCAGTCTTCACTGACAAGAGCAGCCCTTATGAATCTTTAACCCAAGAGACCAGGGTACAGAAATATTGGAAGGAAGATTTTCCTTTGGTCGAGGACAATTGGGTTAGAGCACATCCAGGTAAATTTGACTTGTGTATAAGTCCATGGCTCCTGATGGGATACATCCATGAGTACTGAGAGAGCTGGTGGACACCTAGCAGTGGCTGCTCACAATAATCTTTAAAAAGTCTTGGCAGCCAGGAGAGCTCCTGGAAGCCTGTAAATCATGGCTGGATATCTCCTGCTGTTGTGTGATACAAGTAAAAGCTGTGGAAAGTAACCAATGAAGGGAGTCAACACGGAACTGCAGACTTTTTCCAGCAACTGGAGAATATTTAACCAGGCCTAACTTTAGGGTCTGTTCTCAATGCGCAATCTTCGCATTCATATATTCTGTTTTCAGTACTATACAGATATTATGCTTAAACTCATAGGAATTTTTAAGTTACAGGCTAGCTATCTATGCACTGAGAAATACAGAATTATGGTCAGAGAAGTACCAAGAAAACAGTCTTTTCCTTATTTGCTGGTAACTGATATAAAGTCCCTGTAAATCTTGGAGAAGCAGATGATTACCAAAGAAGGGGAGAGACGTCAGCAGCTATGGAAATGCAGCTGCCATTTTTCTATTAGCCATCCACACAACAAATGGTTTCTGATTCTATAGTCCTTCAGCATTGCTTGAATTTTATTACAACACAGTCTCAGTTGTTACATAACTTAAGATATGTGACTAATAAGAGTAATTTTAGGTACAGAAGCACGTAGTGCTCCTTCTATTGGACCTTAAAGAAAAGCAGTATTAATCCCAGGAAAACAAAGTTAAGAAATTTTCTGTGCCAGATTGAAGCAAAGATTTCATTGTCTGTCTTATAATGTTCATTCTCTGTTGCTTAACCCTAGCCACTGGAGATGGAAGAAGAATGTAAAATATAAAGAACTGCATACATTACCAGGCTTCTTCTTGGAAGTGAGGTAATATGCCTGAAACACAGAGAGTGTGCAGTCTGTCTGACCAGAGAAAAGACAAAGAAACTGTTGAGAAATATATAATTTCTGTATTTTAGTAGATGCTGTTGGAATAAAGTGCAACAGTTCTAAGTGTGGCTAAACTTTGTACAAGAGAGTTTATTGTACATTTTGTTAGACTAAAGTATGTGAAAATAACTTCTGAGAATGTCATTCATGAACATGTGAATTTCAACTGAATTTCCTTTAGCTGAACTGATTTTTCACTCTCAAAAATGTGAAAATTGATAGCGGACACCATCTTCTAGAAATTGTTCAGAAGAACACTAAAATACATTTCTTAGGTAGATATTGACCCATGACTGCACGGCAGAACAGAATTACAGCATTTGCTAGTCACCTGTGCTGTATTTAAGAGCAAAAGGTATTCCAATTTTCTTGACTGTAGGTCTGTGTAGGTCAAATTAACCGTGTCAGTTTGTTTTATATGGGCTGGTAAATAGCTGTTAGATAATGTAAGATTTCAGTTCCTGCTGTGCTAGGCAGGATGCAGCCTGTTGCCCTTGGAATCATAGGGCAAAAGTACCTCTAATTAAGAAGCTGCTTTGAATCTGTTCAAAAAGCGTTTTCAGAAAGTTAAGGTTTCATGTTCAGTTGGTTTCTCAATAATGTCTAGAAAATGTCTTCACTCCCTACATGCATTAGATACACATGTGTCCATGGAGACTTGTATTTCAAGTTGTTTGAGTCATACATGCCAATCTGCTTTAAAAAATCCCAACTAAACCTGGTAAATACAGTGAGTGTGTGAGCAGCTGGACAACTGTATGACTTAAGCGGTGGGTTAGGTTTGATAGTATGAGCTTCAGCAAGTTTGTCCATGAACTTTCATGGACATCAAAGGGTTGTCATACTTGGTATGTATTTTATATGTGTGCATACGATTTTATATGTCCATCCTTCTACAGCACATCCATTGCTTGCTCTTCCTTTTTATACCCTTTACAGGAAGGCAGGGAGAAAAGGGATTTCTTGAATTGATAGACCTGTGTGGGACATGGCCATTTCCTGAGGCAAAAGTGGAATCATGGAATATTCTGAGTTGGGAGGGACCCACAAGGGTCATCAAGTCCAACTCTTAAGTGAATGGCCTATACAGGGAACAAACCCACAACTACAGCTTTATTAGCAACTTGTTTAACCAGTTGAACCAATCTTAAAGTGAGATGTGTTCCCTTGAAAATACTGGTTTCTTGAACCCTTTTTCTAACCCAAATCTTTCTAACAAAAGATCCTTTCTGATGTTTTGGAATAAATACACGAGGGTATAAGACAAAACAGTATTTAAATGTTTAAGAAACAAATGTCTACATTCATAATTATCAGATCCACTTAAGGCACCAAGCCCATCATGTTAAAATCCAGGTTTCCAGCCCCATTCATGTTTCTTTTTCCTCTAAGAGAAGGGATTTTTCATTGCCTGTCAGTGTTATGTCATTTTGAATTCATTGCAAAACTCTTTTGGAATAAGTAAGGAAGATAATGAAGCTATGCATAACTGTATAAGAAGGTGTGAAAACTGCAGATGTCTGCTCAATCAGGCAATGAACTAATGGTCCTCAAGGTTTCTCTCCAGGACTCCAGGACACTAGAAGCCTTATTAAAGCCCATGCTGAGCATGAGCTGAGGCTCCTTCTCACGTCTGAAGGACTGAAATGTAGAATTTAGTGAGCATCATGCTCAAAGTAAAAGTAGTGTCATACTTACTTGTCATCCAGAATTGCACTCAGCCTGATTTTGGCAGGTTTCTAGCAGTGCTCTTCCTTTACCCAAGTGAAGATATTATTCTTCTTCCTGTGCTGCTGTCAGCCCTATCTCCCTGCAAAAGTGAAAGCAACATAGCAATTAAACCATTTTATTAAGGACCTGCTTAAACTAACACAATTAGGTTCTCTTGTTGGAGTTGGCACAAGAGTTCACCAAGCCTCTTTCAGTCATTTGCCAGCAGTCCTGGCTAACAAGGGGGGTCCTCATCTGCAAGAAGGTTTGGAAGGAGGATCTGGACAACTACAGGCCTGTCAACCTGACCCCAGTGCTGGGGAAGGTCATGAAGCAGATCCACCTGAGTGCCATCATATGGCACATGCAGGACTACCAGGGAATCAGGACCAGCCAGCATGGGTTTAGGAAATGCAGGTCCTGCTCAATAAATCTGATGTCTTTCTATGATAGAGTGACCTGTTTTGTGGATGAGAGAAAGGCTGTGGATGTTTTTTGTTTAGTAAAGCCTTTGACACTGTCTGTCACAGCATTCTTCTGGAAAAGCTGGCTGATCATGGTTAGGACAGGTGCACTCTGCACTGGTTGAAAAACTGGCTGGGTGGCCCAGCTCATCACAACTCCATTGTGGTGAAAGCAGTTAAATACTGTTGGAGAACCATGGCTAGTAGTGTTCCCCAGGGGTCAGTATTGAGTCCAGTCCTGTTTAAAATCTTTATCAGTGATCAGGATGAGGGGATTGAGTGCACTGTCAGTCAGTTTGCAGATGACACCAGGCTGATCTGCTGGAGGGCAGGAAGGCTCTGCAGAGGGATCTGAACATCCTGCATCCATGGGCCAAGGCCAGTTGTGTGAGGTTCAGCAAGGCCAGGTGCCAGGTCCTACACTTGGATCATAACAATCCAGTGCAGAGCTGCAGGCTGGAGGAATGTGGCTGGAAATCAGCCCAGAGGTAGAGGACCTGGGAGTGTCAACAACAGCTGAACATGAGCCAGCAGTGTACCCAGGTGACCAAGAAGGCCAGTGGCATCCTGGCCTGTACCAGCAATAGTGTGGCCAGCAGGACCAGGGCAGTGATTGTCCTATACTCAGCACTGGAGAGGGCACGCCTTCAGTTCTGTGTTCTGGGCCCCTCACTACAAGAAAGTCATTGAACAAGTCCAGATAAGGGCAATGGAGATGGTGAAAATTCTGGATGAGGATCAGCTGAGGGAGCTGGTCATGGAAAGCCAGAGAAAAGGAGGCTCAAGAGAAAGCTTACAGCTCTCTACAACTGCCTGAAAGGAGACTGTAACGAGGTGGGGGTCAGCTTCTTCCCAGGTAACAAGTGACATGGCAACAGGAAATGGCCTCAGGCTTTATTAGGGGAGGTTTAGATTGAATATTAGGGAAAGTTTCTTCACTGAAAGGGTGGTCAAATATTGGAACAGGCTTGGAACAGGGAATTGGTTGAGTCACCGTGCCTGGAAGTGTGTCACAGATATGTAGATGTGTCACTTCAGGATTTAGTGGAGTAGATGGCAGTGTTAGATAAAGAGCTGAACTCGATCTCAGAGATCTTTTCTTGATCGATTCTGTGACTCTATAAAAGAAGTGAGAGATAGAAGCTAAATTAGCATGTGAGTTAGACAGTCGATTAGGATATAGTGAGCAGAATGGACCTTTGGGTATCTAATTTAAAACTATGAGGTTTCAAATGGCCTGAGCTGACAAAGACACCAGGGTACACTTACATGAAAGCATTCCTTATCAGATTTTCCACGACTGTGTATTGGCAAGCTGTGACAAAACAATGTATTGTAAACCTGAAGACATCTGCTCTCATGTTTGAATGATATTGACTATAGTGGAATTTATAGTCCAGAAAACTGGTGAAAAAATACTTTATAATATTATTTATCCAGGTAAATACTCATCTCTCTGTGCAGGTGTGACTCCTTTAGCTATAGAAAAGGAAGAGATAAAACACTCATTGATGAAGTGGGTGTTATGATCTGCCCATTGTCTACTTTAACAGAGGTTTGAATGTAAGCTTTTTTTCCTGCAATGTACCTGGGGTTCTTTTATCCTTCTTGTGGAAATAAATTGGAACACTGTATGTGACTGAGCTGACTCAAATGTGGGCCAGTGTGCAAATGCTTCTAAAACATCTGAGTAGATAGAAGGGGATGTTTCAAGCTCTAACAAGCCTAGTCTTGTAAACTGTGTTCTCCCATTCTCTAACCCAACAGAACTATCCAGTTTTACACTGTTTTCCCAGGCAGAATAAAGTGATAATTGCTTCTGCTTTTTCTTTGGTTTGCTGTAAGACACAGGTGTTTTAAAATTTGACAACTGTTGTTAAGACAGGAAAATCAGTGAAATGTACAGTGTTTCTTTTAAGTGAGTTTTGCAAATTTAATTAATTTCTGCTTCAGTAACAATTCCAGTTAAGGGAAGTATATGTTTACATTTGTGAATAAGCTTAAATATATTGAGAGACTGGAATTTCAAACCAATGCATGATTGGGAGGTTTACTTTGAGATAGATACCTACAAAGCCAGAATTTGGGGGCAAATTGTTAAAAATAAACCAAAAGAAATTTACAGCAGAAATCCGTTATGCTGGTAATGATCTGCAGAAGCTTGTACAATTACACTGTTAATTGGTGAAGCCTTGCTTAAGTCTGTAGCAACCAAAAGATGATACTGTGGTTGGATGGAAAAGTCCCGATCACGAAACCCAGTGATCTGCCACTTCATCTGCCCACAATACCAGAGAGGGCAAAGCATCCCCTTGCTTTCCCATAGTCCTAGGTCCGAGTGACAGCAGAGACAGCAGAGGAAGTTCAGTCTTCTGTGGAATGTGTGTGTGTGTGTGTGTGTGTCTGTGTGTGTCTGTGTGTGTGTGTGTATGCCCAAGACTGCTCAACCTACATTTGATGTGGACCAAAGGAAAGCTCTTTTTCAGAGTTACTGTTGCTAGCAAGTTTCTCCAAGAGTGTTTTCTTGTCCCTAATCCATAAACTATTCTACTGACTCCTGGATTTCCTCTGAAAAGCCATGCAGTTTTCCCAGCTGTGTTCCCTGCCTGATATTGCAACGGTTTGCTTCTAAGTCCTTCATAGACAAGGCTATGCCTGTTCCTTTCTCTTTCCCTCACACTCCTATTAGTCCCCTCATAAGATTTAATTTTCTTATTCTTTTGGCTGCTCCTTATTTGAGGAAAGGTAGGCTTGGTACTGCTTCTTGTAACATGAAGGAGTGTACTGCAGAAACCCTGATATAGGAACCTGGACAGAACCAGCAGGGTTTGAAGGCCTCTGCTGCCTAGCTCTTGGTAGACCATACACTCTACTGGACTGAAATACTCCTGTATCTTCTTCTTTCTTGCTGCAACAAATTACTTTATTGAGTGCAAAAACTGAACTAGGAAGAGTGGAAACAAAACTTTCTCAATTTTTCTTTAGGAATAAATCACAGTCTTTACTGTGGTCTTAGTTGACAAAATGTGAGAGATGCACCAAACATCTGCTTCAACAGGAAACACTTCTTTACAGAAAAAAAACCTGCCAAACCAAACCAATCAAACAAATAAACAAAAATATCACAAAAAAACCCCAAGTATGGCATCTTTTAAAATCCACTGGATGCCAATATTGTCCTAATATGTCAATATGAATCCTCTACATTTCTCTCATATTTGAATTGTTGCTAGTCACCTTTAGCAATGACACAAGTTCTTCCAAACAGTGTTTTGTCCCTTGCATCTGAAAAGGATGTATAATACTGAGCAGGGAAATTCCTTATGTTCACTTTACTTGCACATCTGGAGTAATCAGGAGGTCCCCTTTTTATTCCCATCATTTCTAAGATGTCTTCCTATTAACTAGCATCCCAAAGGACTGCTGATGCCTCAGGCACTGCTTTCCCTTGCTGTACACCCCCAAGAGTGATACTCCCAGCAGTGGGGATTCCTGCAGCCTGGCTGAGCAGGGTAGCCGTGCTGGTCTCCTGCCACCTCAGCAGTCAGTTTCCAAAACAAAGTACCTGATTGGCTGCATCCAGGCTGCTATGAGATACTTGAGAGACAGACTTACATTGCTTGCCTGCTGTTTGTTTTTTCTTCATCTGCCACAGCTTGTACTGATTCAATGCTTGTACTACATAATGTTACAAAGTCTTAGGGTTTTTTTAAAACACATGACAGAGTGACTGTAAAATGATATCACAAATGAAGTTCTGTGACATGAAGTTGGTAGCATCTCTTTGGCTTGAGAATGATATTTAAAGGTTCCAATGTCTATATTCAGTTTAATTTTTTTTTTTCAAAATGCTATTAGTCTTTCCAGGAAAGAGATCATCTACTTTATTAACAAGGGGAGTGAATTCAATTAGATGAATCTGTGTCTCACCGATGGTCTACATGTCATTCTTCTGGATGCTGTATCACTGAATTCTTCCCTAACTATGTTCTTGAGGTTGAGCACACTGAAGTTTTGATGAAAACAGTTAAGCTAGGTAATCAAGGAAGTGCTACAGAAACTGTAGGACTGCATTTGCAGTTAGGAATTAATTTAATTACTGCAAGCAAATTTAAGGGGTCCGTGGCAAGGTTTTTAGCTTATAGACAACAAGCTGTAGGTAATGTACTCAGTGACTCCAGGAATGTGAAACCTCAAAATAATCAAGATGTAACTTCTAATTTCTTCTTCTTGCCAAAACCCAAGGTTGCCAATCTTTCTGCATGGTAGTTTAGTATGTATGCTGTAAATATGTCTAGAACACCATAAAACATGTTGTTAATAATAAAGATTGGTTTCTTTTGGGGGCATCATGCAGTACAATTAAACAATCTGGAGCTTAAGTTTTCAAGAGAATTTTGGTTTGGAACCACAGCTTCTCTGATTCTAAGTGCAAAGCCTTAATTTATTCTTCTCTTCTGCTTAATTCCTCTATTCCACAAATATTTGCAATCTCATTCCTATGTAGAAATTTTAGCTCATTCCACTGTGATTATTTGCTGTTTAGAATGCAGTTATAATCTTATTTCTGGGTAAAATTTAAGAAGTCAGTTCCCATTGTGGACTAAGTAGTGCTATTATGGAAGAAGGTTCCTATATTTAGAAGGAAATCAGTGCAGAGTACAGCAGGGCAGGGACGAATGCATAGTGTAACTCAAGCACATCTAAGGATACTACTCCTTTACTATTACTATAAAAGAGTTCATGAAGAAATCATTGCATTTTCTTTTGTAATTTATGGTCAAACTGGTTATTACTTACTAAATTTTGTGGTTTCCATGCCCCCACTGAAATCCATTTTTCAAATGTGTCTGCTATCATGAATGTGTCACAAACATTTCCCTGCTAGTCCCCACTAGTGGCCTCTTGCACACAGCTGAAAGGACAGAAACCATGTTCATGTGCTTTCCTGCAGGGATGGTGAAACACAGACTTTTGAGTATGTGAACTGAATCATTTTACTCTCCTTCAGCCACATCTCAAATGTAATGTCCTGTCAGACTCACATTTATGGTAATTCCATTTCTGGTGTTGTAGCAGTGTTTTGCACCCCTCATCCTGGAAATCAGATTTGATTCTCAAGACTTGCCTGCAATCTGCTGCTACTGGTCTGCCACAGAATCACAGACTCACAGAACAGGTCATGTTAGAAAGAGACCACAGTGGGTCATCTCATCCAACCTCCTTGCTCCAGCAAGGTCTCCCTAGAGCACATAGCACAAAATTGCATTCAGACAGTTCTTGAGTGTGTCCAGGAGATATCTCCAGGAGGAGACTCCATGTGGGTGTCTCATCTTCCTCACCTCTCATAGCCGAGTTCTTTAATCTCTTCCCCAAGGGGAGGCCTACATGCCAAACGTATCTTCAGTAGTGGCTCCCTGCCCAGGGGCCCATATGGCAGAACACTTGCTTTCCAAGCTGTTGCCCTGAAGCACCTGCAGAAATAGCAGAGACTCTTTAAGTGGTGGTCAGGGGGCCTGGAAGTGTGGCCACATGCTTGGGATGATCAGACTTTCTGTCTGCAATGCACTTGCCAAGGCATCAGTGCTTCCTGCAGAAATGTGCCACCTGCTTCCTGCTCTGGCATGCCACTGCCATGGCATGGGCTGGGATGTTATGTCAGAGCCATGACAGATAACTCACCCAGCAGCTGCTGCCCCATGCTGGGGGGGGTGAGGAAGGGGCTGTTTGGATTTATTTTCGCCTTCTCTTATAGGACTGCCAGGCAAAAGGCAGCAGGGTCAAGTTTTTGCAGGATAGTGATCCCTAATTCCCCAGTCATGGGCTCATGCAGAAATGTATGAAGAAAACATTTAAAATTGAAGTTATGGGTGACATTGGGAACCAGAGAGTAACACTGGCTCAGCAAAGACTGAAAGACCAGCTTTAAGAGCCTAATCTCCTGTCCACAGAAACTAATGGAACACTTTAATCTAGCTGCAGAGATTGTTGTCCAAATGCAAAATCATGGTTTCAAAACTGAGTCTGTGAGACCGGAAATTAAGATTCAAACTTTCTTTTCCCTCCTGCATAAGTGGAAGAATAGCAGCCCAAAAGTATATTTGCACAAGTCATGCTAAAAGTCCTTTGGAGATTATGCAAATGTTGGTCTTTGCATTATGACCAAAGAACAACCCAATGTTTGAAATAGCAAACCTGTAACCATTAGGCGAGAAGATAGCAGCAACATAAGTGGCAAACAGAGGCTATTCCAGTTCTTACAGATATTTAGTGTTCTGCTTCCATGCTGGTACACATGACAGTGGGAACAAATTAGGTAATGATTCTGATCTGGCGAAAAGTAAGCAAATGTTGACCCTTTAAACATTGTTGTTGCTGATGACCCAAGCTGTACTTTTCTCTGGAAGACACATTCATTCTGATTAGTGCAAAGACCAGATGATTCCGTTTTTAGTAACGTTTTATTTGTTGATTTGTTTTACAAAAATAAAGAAAGCATGTCAACTGAAAGAAAGAATAGGCTGTTCTTTTTATTATTATATATGGCAACTGTGTTCTACTTTTATGTTAGACTTTTCTGTTGGATAAGGTCCATAATGGACAGTCTCTCTTCCACTTCTCTGACCTCTGTCCCTAGTATTTGTTGTAAATATGAATCTGTGTTAAACAGCAGCTCTGATCCTTCGAGTCCCTGATTATGCAGCAGCACAAGTGTTTTGCATGGAGCTGCCTGTATGATTTATGAATCCCAAAATTATTCAAAACTGATCTGCTTGCTCTTTCAGATGTGAAAGGAGAGTTTTAAAAGGATTTTCCTTTTGTCTCATAAAACTCACAAGCTGTTGTGGTTGTAAAATCAAAGTTGTCCTAGCTAAAACCTATTTGTGCTTTAGGCCACTTCCTTTTTGAAAATGCCTACTCCCATTGTCACAGCCAGTATAGCCAGTATGGGTTATTATGTTGGTAATCCATGGGCTCTGGAAGTGTCTCATAGTTGTAATAATTTTCTTTTCATCTCTTCTCTTCAATTTATATAGTAAAACTTCCTGTTTTCCTGGTATTTCAAAAATATACCTTGAAATTTACTTTCAAATGATAAAAAGCAAGAAATTCTGACTTAGAGAGAAACTTGCAGTTAATTTGCTTTCTGGCACTTAAAGGCCAAAGAGCAGCATTGAGAGACCATATGGGAAAGCTCTTGGCTTGCCTGATTACCTCTTTCTCTGTATTTGCAAAGAATCAACTGAAAAGTATTCATAGCCTACAGTATATTGGGGCCAATATATTCAGAAAGAAGATTGTTCAGTTCTTGTACCTGTGGCGCAATTTATGTGACTCAAACATTAGTGAAATTTCCTTTGTGATCTTTCCTGGTAGAACACGGATTTGGAAGCCAGCTTTGAATGACAGCTTGAGCCAATGCTCTGAGGTAAACTTCAAGTTTAAACTCTGCTTGGGAACAAGGAGGTATTAGGAAGCCTGGTTCAGGGTACTGGAGAAGAGAGAACTGGACCTGTTCCCAAAGGGATTTTTCTTTGGCCTTAGCCTTAGCACAGGCCATAGCCTGAAAAAAGGACGAAAGAATTGCAAAAGAAGAAATTTTAAGTCCTATCCTAATATTGTCCTATGTTAAAAACCAGAAATTTATCTTGGTGTAACACTGCTGTGACCTTGAGAAGGAAGTTAATTTTTATAGAATGAAGGCTTTAGAACTAAAGGAAACCTTGTCATGGGAAATCTAGTGGGCTTGTCCAGGCCCTAATACTATTCTTTTAGCCAAAACTAATCCTTTTGTCCTCAACAGACTCCAACATCTGCAACTGCAGCTGGACCTGTGGAAGATATGATGAGGAAGTTTCTTCTGGCTCTGACCCTGCTATTGAGACCAAGCTGTTAAGAGAAGGAAGATGCTTTGAATACCAAGGCTATAGCAGCTAAACATCTGTATGTATGTCAGGAGTGAGAGAGACTGTTGGAAAATATCAGGAGAGAGGCAAAATTAATTTTCTGAGTTTTGGAGTGGAATAGTAGGGCCAGAGGTCCAGCTTCACATAAAAAATATCTTTGAAACTTGACGAGGAATAAAGAGATTTGAAGGGCAGACAACATTGACTTGGCAGGAGAAGAAATTGGAACTGATCGAGAGATAAAGTCTTAGTAGGTGAAAGTGAAATTGAAGACACAAGGAGAGACAGTACAAATTGTTGTGCAAATTGTATTTAAGAAGGGTATGTATGATAAGGCATCTAACACATTTCATTTCTGAGACTGTTGGAGGTCAGGATCTTGTGAGAAATAAAAATATATAAGAGTTCCATTCCTTCTCTGTCCCTCCTGCCTTTCTTCTTCTCACAAGGTTCCTCATGATTACCTGGGGTTTGGTAGATGGCATCTCCAGGATATCTTCACTAGATGAGAAATTACTTGGTTGAGTCCCTCTTTCCTTAAGGCACTCATAAATATGTGGAAGAAGTCTTGGATGGATGAAATAGTACAACATTACATTTGCAACCCACAGACCTATCATCAGTTTATCTTGGAAGCACAAAGACCTTTGTCTGGGACATATGCATCCTATTTAGCATAAACAGCTAGCACTTTATGTCTCAGGCAATCATAAGATTTTAGGGAAAATAAAGTATTGAGAACAAGGAGTAAAGAATTTTCATGCTTCTGATGGCCTAGAGTGGGATGTGTTGCAGCAACCATAGACTCAAACATTATATCATAGATCTATTAAGCACAAATCATTCTGCATAATAGGTTTTATTTGTATTGAGAGTCAAATACCATATGGTGGTGCTTGACACCTTTGCTTATATCTACTGGGAGAAATACTTGAACAAACACTACGCAAGATAACTTTGAAAGAATATACAATCAAAGCCTGTGAGGTGATATCTAGAGAATTACCCTGTCTGTTTTTATTAAAATTTAACTGTCTGATTACTTACTCTGCTGCCACATGGCCTGTCAATGGATTTTCCTTTATCCTATGCATTATATCCATGACTAAATGTGTGATGGAGTCCCCTGTGCATGACTCTCCCCATAAAAAGTTATTTTTAGATCTCATTTCATGACCTTTGTGATTTTCTCACCTGCTTCTAGCCCTCCTGCTTTCTAAACATTAGAGGCAAAGCCATATCATTTAACTCATGTCCGTGTGAAAATGCTGGGTTTCTCCTGTCTCAGGTGGGGAATGACAGAGTACAAGGTGACAAAGGCATTTTTCCACTGTTCTGTTGGTATAGATTTATTTCTTGCACTGATGTGCAGTGAGACTGTGAAGAAGTACTCTTAGTGAGACAAAGAATATTCCAAGTGAGGAAAAAGTATGCAGACTTGTAAATGGACATACAACAGCATGCAATTTTGAGTTTAAGGATCAGAAGTAGCAAGAACCTCACAATAACTTGGGCTGAGTCAGTCTGTTCACCAATCCTTGAAGCCAAGATTCTGCCAAAACATTGCTTTATTTTAAGTTTCCGAAGATTTTCTCAGATTCTTTTGCTTAACATTATTTTTTTCTCCCTTAGACCATCATAAGCTGGAAGTATCACTGGAAAAGCTATTATATTTCTCATTTTCCTAAAAGTCTGCATTTTTGCCTGACAGCTGAAGAACAGCCTTGTCCTTTGTTCCCCCATTTTTCCATGTGGAACTGCGATGAAGAGTTGCACATGAAGAGTAACAGACTACCCGTGTCGGTAGTCCATGTACTCAGCACCTGTTGAGCTGTTTCTCTGCTTGAGGAAGACAGATCTGTGCCATCCCACCTTTAAAAGATAACAGTGAGAGGGAGACTTCACATTGTGGGCCTGTGGGTGCTATCAGAGAAGGGATGAGATCATTGGCTCTTCAAACTCTTTATCAAATGTACTGATGGCTCACATACACCCTGTTGTAGCCTCCAGTCACAAGTGACCTAAAAAGACCTGCAGATGTTTCTGTAGATAGGCTGGTTAGAATGATCCTGTGCTGCCAAATAGTTATGTGGTAAAACTTCAACCTGCAGGATCTTGGTTTCTAGCAGGCACAGCTGTTAGGCAGTAGGGTGCTGTTAGGCTACAGAAAATACTGTTGTCAGCTATCTTGTATTAGTGTTCTTGAAAAGGATGAAGCAGGAGAAATGCTATTTAAAGTGTATAGGAGAAAATAGAGCACTTTGTGTTGAATGTGCAGAACAAACTGTCCCCCTGCTTTTTCAGCCTT
>WAAE01018331.1:0-58296 GCA_013400495.1 Nicator chloris | reverse complement strand
TATATCCAAGTTTACTCATATGTTTCTGTATTTCTGTTAACAGTAATATTATTTAAATAGGATATCCTGTTAGTAGCATATATTCCTGTTTCTACCTTCTTTTGCAGTAGAGCTGAATGTGTATCTAGGAAACATTTTTTTTCTTTCCTAGGCTGTAGAAGAACAAACCCAGAACTTTTTCATGGATTTTGTAGCATCTTTAGAGACTCAGAGATGTAGAACCGAGACCAAAGCTTGGCCAAAGTTCTTAGAGAATTTGCCTTAGAATTTTTTATAGTTTATAGAAATAGTAAATAAATAGTAGTGATTAAATAAATTTAACATAGTGACAAATTTTAATTTGTGCCTCACCCTAAATTCTAGGACAGCTACACAAGGGGTTTTTGTGTGTAAAGAGAAAGTCATGTTTTGCTTTAATGGTTTGCTTCCTTCATTGAAACAATCTAAGAATATTTACCTAAAACTAAACTAGCATTAGTTCTAGTAAGATGTATATCAATTTTTCAATTTCTTCTGCTGAAATGTATTTGTTTTGCTGAGAGATATATATGTGATTTTGGAGTCCAAGTCACTCAATGTTCTGTGGAACTGATCCTGCAGACAAGGGATATCTCCATCAGAGAAGAAAGACTTTCTAGTTATTATCATATAGATATTTATTCTGTATTACTGTGGAATACCTTTACAGTTAACAAAAGTAAGTATTTTCTGAGAAGGGCTTGTCACAGAAGAAAGGCAAAAGGAGGCTGGGTGGGATTATTCGGATTAATTTTAGGTATTATGTTGTATCCAGGCTGTTTGATGTCCTTGAGGGAAGTATTCCTCCTGAAAACAATTCCCATAACACCACATAAGCCTTTGTGGCTAAATGCTCTCTGCAAGAGCTTGTCTCCACTGGTCTTCTAGGAGGATCCTGCCTGCTAATACACAGTGGCACCAGACCCTGGCTGCCTCCTTCAATCCCAGCAATAGTGAACATAGTGGGGGCCTTTATTTCAAGTTTGGAGCTTTATTCCTGTTCACTACAGCTGCAGCACAAGGAAAAGCAAAGCAGTTGTGCTAGGGATGAAAAGTTTTTGAAACAGTGGATATGGAAAATTACTTCGGGGATATATTCCATTCCTCTTTGAGTCATACGAATGCCCTCAGCAAGTTTGCAGACGACACAAAGCTGCAGCTGATTCACTTGAGGAAAGGGATGTCATCCAGAGGGGTGGACTTGAGGAGTGGGAACTTCATGAAGTTCAACAAGGCCAAGTGCAAGGTCCCGTACATGGGTTGGGGCAATCCCCAATATCAGAATTGCAGAATGAGTGGGTTGAGAGCAGCCCTGAGGAGAAAGACTTAGCAATCCTGGTTGGTGAAACACTGGACACGAGCTGGCAATGTGTACTTGCAGTCCAGAAAGCCAAACATGTCGTGGGCTGCATCAAAAGAAACATGGCCAGCAGGTGATTCTTGCCCTCTGCTGTGCTCTTGTGAGAGTCCACCTGGAGTCACCTGCCCCCACTGTATCCAGCTCTGAGGTCTTCAACAAAAGAAAGGTTCTTGGAGTGGGTCCAGAATAGGCCACGACAATGATGGGGGCTGGAGCACCTCTCCTGTGAAGAAAAACTGAGAGAGTTGAGATTAGGCAGCCTGGAAAAGAGAAAGGTCAAGGGAGACCTTATTGCAGCCTCTCAATATACAGAGGACACTTCTAGAATAACAGAGAAAGACTTTTTACCCGGGCAGGACAAGAGGCAATGATTTTAAACTGAAAGTCAGTAGGTTTAAATTGGGAGGACATAGCACCTCTTTCTTCTGATGAGAGCAGTGAGGCACTGGAGCAGGTTGTCCAGAGGAGCTGTAGATACTCCAGCCTGGGAAGTGCTCAAGACCAGGTTGGATAAGGCTTGGAGCAACCTGGTCTGGTAAAAGGTATCCCTGTCTGCGGTGGGGGGTTGGGCTTAATAATTTTCAAAGGTGCCTTTCAACACAAACCAATCTGCTATTCTCTGATTCTATGGATAGAAGATTAATTATTCTTCTGTATGTTTCTATAAAAAGGGGCATATTAGTAATTCCTCCAGCAATATTTCGTCATATAATAATCTGTAGATTTTTATCTGTATCTGTTTGCTTTTCTTCTTTACTAAATAGTCCTGGTAAAATATGAATGAAATTTGATGCAGACCTAATTCCTCACAAGAGGACCAACTTTTATGTGGAGACAGGCTCCTTGCCAGACTGCATAGACAGGTATTTTTGACTAGCCATTTCTATCTCTGACACAAACAAGGCTTGTGGCAATTGCAGTTACTTGGCTGCTTCCAAACATCTTGAGAAACAGTGCAATAACCAAAAGAACTTGTTTCAACTAAATGTGCTTGTTTTTGACAAAGTGCGAATCATACCCCCAAACAGCAAACTCCTTTGAGTTCCACCCTGTGAAGGGAGGACACTCTCAAGGATGTTGATGAGACAGAAATATTGAGACATAAAGATGTTTACTGTAGGCATTAGTAGTGTTCTAGACATTTTATACAACCTTTATTTGAGGAGTTTCCCTCTAGCAACAATAAAACGAGCAATATTAATAAACAATGTTATATTGATGGCTGTGGTAAAAGGTGAGAGAGAAGATATTTGTCCAGAACTTTCAGACCCTGTCCTTTGAAAGATAAAACTATCTTTGAATTAAAGGGTGATTTTGTGGAAGATCTGGACTGGTCACACCCTTTCTTTTTACAAGTTTGGATTTTCTGGTAGCAAATGGAAACTGATGCTGCAGCACCAGAAGAGACCAATTTCTAGTCCAGTTTAAAGCATTTTGCAGCATAAGTGTGAAGCACATAGTCCAGGCTTCAGCTGGGATACAGTTAGCTGGTACAGTGAGCAAGATTAGGATTTAGGATTGAGAATAATGTTGGTAACATACTGATGTTGTAGTTGTTCTTGAGAAGTACTTACACTCTTTCAAGGACTTTTCACCTTCTCACACTGCCCTGCCAGTGAAGAGTCTCCTGAAGAGCAGGTGGTGCACAAAAAGTTTTAAGTGGACACAACTGGGACAGCTGACCCCAGCTGATCCAAGGGATATTCCATACCACATGGAATCATGCTGAACAATAAACTGGGGGAATTGACTGCAGGTGGTGACCTGCTGCTCAAGGACTGGCTGGGCATCAGTCTGTGGGTGGTGAGCAAACTGCATTGTGCACAATTTGTTTTGTTGTTACTATTATTATTATTGTTATTACTATTATTATTATCCGTTCATTTTTGTCCTATTAAAATTCTTTAACTCAACGAAAGAGTTTTCCCTTTTTTTCCTATTCTCTCCCCCATTCCACTTAGGGGGAGTGAGTGAATGGCTGTGTGGTGCTTAGCTGCCTGCCAGGGTAACCCAGAACACAGGTGTAGTGTGGCACTGACCAGCACTTCCAGAGCGTTGCTTGGTGCTGAGTGCCAGCAGCCCTGTGTCCCACTCATAGCCTTTGGAGGCTCCCCAGGATTTGGCTCAGGCAATTATTCTCACAGTCTATAAGTAATTGTTCAAGGTGTTATTTTTCTCTCTCTGAGTTCTCTCTCCAGTTCAGGACTGGAGAATAAAGGAGTTTATTTGGCCTGGCAGGGTACAGGTTATCCATAGTGAAAATCAAGCCACATTTCAATAATTGCTGCCTGGACCAGAACACAATTACTGCAGCAGCTATTCCATAAAATACTTCCTTTAAGCTTGACATCTATACAAATGGTGAAGGCAACACCCACTCTTCTGGTTTTCAAAAGATATGTCTGTTAAGAAGATAATCTTCTTAAGTCATATTGAAGATGAACTTGGAAGTTTTGCACGACAGGAGGTTATTCTGGAATATGTGATTAGTAAGCTCTAGTGTTTCACAGCCCCACCAAGCCAGAAATTAGTCCTTTGCACTTTAAGATAAGTGAGATATTCATCCTGTTTCAAGAAATGTCAGAATAACCAGCTGCTTGCCTCTTCATCTAGGAGCACCTTTTACATTGGTCTGTGATGGTCTTCTCACTTATTTGGACTGGAACTGAAATAGGGACAATAAGAACAGATTTATAATAGAAGAATAGATCTAAAAAGAAAAGAGATCTAATGTTGGCAGTGTGGGATCACAGGGACATAGAAAGTGAAAAAGTGTTGTCAGTCCATGGGCAATTCAAAAATCATAGCTTTAATCTCATACATAAGCATTTGTAAAAAGAAAACTGTATTATGTGCTCAAGAATTGTCAGTAGCTTTTGGTAAAACTCTGGGAGGACAATGTACATTCCTCATCCTCCACATTTGCCCACCAGGACCGCTGCTACTGGATGTCTGTACTTGTCTTGGTAAGGTGAGTTACAACCTTTCTGAGGCTGGAATAAAAAAGCAGCTCTGTGCCAAGTGTGGTCTTCTGAGCTGCTTTGTGCTCACAGGTTTTTTTTGATGGAAACCAACCTGCTTGTCCTTCTGAGCATTGTTTGAACTTCATGTCTGCTTGGTAGAGAATCTCACAGTGTGTGTGGGATAAACTGAGATGCTGAGAACTTCCCTCAGCAAACAGTCTGGTTTTGTTCCTGTGTCAGGAAGGATTTATTTGGGATCAATTCTTCCCTGGTCACCAGTCAATGGTTATGTTCCAGTGCAAACAGGCTACTGATAAAACAGAAGCATCTTTGCAAATATCACTGCTAAACTGACATTCACGGTATATTTTATGTCATCACTGGAACGTGATGACCCAGCCAGCAGTCTTGGGGCTATACTGATGGGCTGTATCTTTTGGTCATGAGTCCTGATAGCTGTACTGGGCAGAAGGCAGAGCCTTGTTTCCCCATCAGAGCATGTGAGAGCTCACGGTGCTGATTTTGGCACTGACAGGGTTTGGTACAAAACAAGGCAGCCCTAAGTGTGTTTCATATCTGTGGTCCAAGCAGCCTTCTATAACCAGGAACGCAAAGGAGGGAGAGGATTAAACCACCATGATTTAACTCATACCTTGACCAGAGACTAACCTCTGACTTGGGATTGACAAACACATCCAAAGCATACATAATATTGTGGGCCAAGTGCGCACAGATGGGATTTATGATTCCTCTCCTTTTCTAGCTCCACAATAATTTGCTGACAAATCTTGCTAATGGACTTTGGAAAGTCAAAAACTAAATATATTGTGAGTACTGTAAAATAACAAGCCCCTTGGGGAGAGGTAGATTGCACAGCTGAGCTGTAAAGCATGGGCTGCATACTGAGATCTGGCATGGCCTGGGAAGGGTTGAACCACTGCCTGTGAGAAATGGTTCAGCAAGGGATGCTTGTCTGCCTGGCTTCACAGAACAAGGCTTGCTCAGGAGCAGTTCCTGCCCCAGGCTTGTTTTAACACTCACAGGGCACCAAGTCAGGTATCATCAGTGACTACAGCAGATTTCAGACCCCTCCTGGCTGACCTGGCAGTGAGACTGCTCTGTGACTTGGTGGCTGAGCAGGTTTCTTTTGCAGACCAGCACAGCCCTAAGTCTGTCACTGATGCTTCATTACCTCTGCAGATACAGTAGTTTTTATGACTGCAGAAGGAGAACCAAAGGCATTAGCAGGGTCTGAGTCACTTTGTGCTGCCTGAGCCAGGCTGCAACACCTGCTGTACAAGCAGGGAGATGGAAGGGGGATCAGGGGCACAGAGACCTGCCAGCAGCTGCTCACCTGCCTTGAGCAAAGCTGGGATTACAATTCAGGGCTCTTGAATACCACTCCCTCTGCCCTTTTGTATGTCTTTATCTCCCTGAAATAAAAATTTTTAGTAAAGCAAGTGCTAAAAGATTGAGTTAGGGATGGTATCAGAATACTGAGGTACCCCTGGGCAGGGCACTGAATGTAATACTTTACTTCCACAAGCACTTATTATCCTTCTGAAATTTGAAATATTTTCCTTTATATCAAATCATTCATCTGTTCAATATTCAGGAAGAAATACACTGACTGAGGATAATCCAACAGCATTGTTGCACATCAGCCAGGTCTTGCAGAAGGCCAGCAGGTTCTGACTCTCCATCCCTGTGTGACCACCTTGCAACCTGCTCCCCAAAGCTGTAGGAAGCATTGGAAAAATGCTCTTGCTATGGCCCTGTACAGACACTTCCATAACTGCACTTCTCTTGGCCCTTGGTCAGCTTTGCAGCATCACTTACAAAAGCCAAATTCTGCTTTTTATACTTGGGTCTATCAAACCTCTTCATTTATTTTCAGCTTGATCATTACCTAGATGCTTCTGCATTGTTTTTGACATGTGTATTCTTCCCTGAAAAATTAGAGAAATCTCTCTTATAGAGCTACACAGTCACTGAGGGAACCCACCAATTTATACCTGCTGAGTGGACAGCCTATTTAATGTCTTTTTCTAATCAAGTATCACTTTCTCCAAAAGAGGTTCTTCCAATGCATTGAGGACTCCCTGTCAGCAGATGATCTATGCTTCTTGTTCTCTGACTTGCCACAAAATAAAGTCATGACTGTTTATAGCTGCTTGCAGCAACACACCCAGTTTGGTATCATCTGGAATCACAGAATGGTTTGGGTTGAAAGAGATCTTTAGTGGTCATCTGCTCCCAACGCCCTGCCATTGGCAGGGACACCTTCAAGTAGATCTGGTTGCTCAGGGACCTGTCCAGTCTGTCCTTGAATGTAGAGATGGGGCATCCACCCCCTGTCTCAGTGGAACAAATGGCACCAGGTCCCTCAGGGTCTCAAAGGGGATTGAGAAAAGTGTTCTGTCCCATCAAAGAAACTGAACACAAAACCTGTGTATCACCAAGTGCCCAGGATAGTTGAGAGGAACCATTTTGTCTTCAGATGCACCAGCCCATACCTATAAATGGTATGGTTTTGGTCAGAGCACTTTTCAAAACACTGAAGTTTGACACTCTTCCCACGGGACAGGTAAACCTTTTAAATCCATTAACTGAAGAGACCACTCAAAGCTATACAACGTTATTGATATGGCAAGAATGAGGCTGGAAATAGACTAAATAGACTCTGTATCTTGACTTTCTTCTCATTCCTGGCCTTCCACTGGAGCCTAGACTTAGCCCAGGTCTGGACTACTTTTTTTATGACTGGAGAGGGGCTGAGTCACTTTTTCAACATATTGACTATTGAAAACCTCCCCTTATGTAAGCTTTCTATTTCTTGACACTCCTAAGTTCCTCAGCATCCTGTAACTTGGTGTTGGGTACAGCCCCCACCTTGATTTATCAGGCAGCTCAGAGAAACACCCACTCTGTAAATACAAGGGAGTTTCTGTTCAGCCTCAGATTCACAAAATGAACATGCCAGCACTTTCTGTCCTTCTGTTCCTGTGGCACTGAGCAATCCATCAGGCAGAGGGACTACTGTCCTATGGTGGGTTGGCTGGTGGGTTGAGGCTCACACCTGCTGCAGCGTTGTTCCTGCTGGGTGAGAGTGGGAGATGCAAAGCTGAACTTTGAGCATGGTGGGAAAAAATGATTTTAACAAATACTGCAGAGGTTGGATTTACTCTAGGAGGGGAGAAAAGGGGCAAGGCTTGGAAAAGTGTTCCCCCTGAGGCAGTGATTTCTGATGTGTTTTGTGATCTGTAATGGGCAGCTGGTGAAGGCAGGGCTCCTGTGGGTCTCTGCTTCTGCTTTCCTGTATGAGTATGAGCGCCACAGCTGGAAACAGCTCCTTTGTTTTCCACCAGTTTTAATAGGATGTTGTTAATCACCTGCTGATAAAAGTTTTACTTTTGGCTACCACCACCCTGAAGCCTGTTCTCCCACCCAGCACTTACTGTGTGCCACAGCAATTGCCAGGATTGTTATGGTGGCATTTTTCACTGTCTTTGATACGGTGGCAGGTAAAGGCCAGACCACTGTGTTTCAGCCAGGGTATGTTCACAGAAAGTCTCAGAGAGTCTTACAGTCTCTGAAAGTCTGCGAGAAAGCCTTGAAGAGTTTTTAGTTTCACTAGTAAAGGATGAGAGGAATGGAATTGTCAGTATTATGGTCATACAGATAGGAAGTATCACATGGTCTGATTTCACTAATTTCATTACTAGCTTCTACATGGCACCCATGGCTTTTCCAGTGAGTAGTAACAAATGGAAAGGGTAGTTCCTGGAAGAAGACTCTCCATTGTACCATGTGCTCTGCAAACATGGCTTGATTTCAGAGCATGTTTAGATACGCACATGGAGTCTGCTTCTGCCCTGCTTGTTGCACAGCAGTTCTGGAAACATAAACTTCAGAAAATGTGGGCTGAAGTTGCACCTGGAACATGGTCCTTCACAGCAACAAGAACAGGAGCTACCACCCTCACAGCCTTTCCCTGCTGTTACAGCACTCAGTTACAAAACAATCTGTGAGATTTCCTGCCAGCCTTGCCAGTGTGGAGGCACATGGACTGAGGAGCAGGGTACATGTTTACATCCGCTTTAAAAAGCCCTGTTGGCAGCTCAAGGCAGGCATTCCATATGGCCTGAAGGCTGATTTACCCCTCTTTACACACTGAATAGTAACTGTTAAACTTCTTAATTCTGAAAACATTTCCTATAGAAAATGAAGCAGTCAAGACAAACTTCTCTCTACTTTCTCCTTCAACAGGAAGGAAGGAAGGAAGGAAGGAAGGAAGGAAGGAAGGAAGGAAGGAAGGAAGGAAGGAAGGAAGGAATTAGGTCAGGGCAGCTGTTGAATGGTCACCTCAGCTTTTGCCACTCAAATGCTAATTGAGTCCGCAATGCTGAGCCACCATGTCCAGCTGAGCAAAGGGGATGTTACTGGATTGTTTCAGGGATTGTTGTCTTATGAGAAGCTTTGCCCAGTTAGAAAACAAGCTGTTTGAGACGTGGATGATGTAAGGGGCTTGCAGCCTGACAAACAAGCTCTCTGGAGAGTCAAGCAGAGTTTGATTGCCTGAAAGGATGTTGGTCAACAAACCTGATCATCCACTGTGTGTATTTGGGTGCCCAGGACTCTCTCTCTCTGACAGAGCTGCCAGTTCTGCATACTTGGTTGCAATTTCTAGGACAGGGTAGTGAAGCCATTCTGTGCAGGTCATGAATCATTTCTCAATTCAGACCTGCAAGAGAGATTTTTTTAATTTTTTTTAATTTTTTTTTTTTAGCAGACTGTGACCAACCCCTCCACTGAAAGGGCTCATGGACTGCTTCTGGTGTTCAGGATTTCATCCAGGAACAGGGTGCTTTAAAACCTAACTTTGGTGAAAGTGCTTTTGAATGGCTGTGCTGTGTGGGGTGTCCCAGGGGACCACACCATTCTGCTGTCAGCCCAGTCTGCCTGGGCTGGGTGTGCTGTTACGTGTTATTATCCATGTTCCAATTCCTTCCTTAGTGTAGCTCATGCTTTTTAATGAGAAAGTTATTAAGCTTTTTAAGGGAAATAGATAGGTAAACCAACAGTAACTGCCTGTGACATAGGCACATCATTACCCAAGACTGGGAAAGACAAGGTAGATAAGAAAAAGTAAGAAAAGAAATTGAAGAACAGTATCCCCAGTAAAAGCCAGCACAAGAACTTGGGGCTAATTGCAAAATTCAGAAGGATGAATGAAAAAAAAAAATTCATTTTCTGCTCCAGTGGAGAAAAGGGAATTTTGCATATGCTTTTTAAAGATACAGGAACATATGAGATATCTGATTTAATTACCATTTCTTCTCTGAGCAGAGCTGTGCTCAATCACTCAAGTCAAACAAGGGTGTGATGGATGCTGCTGAAGAGCAGGGCAGCTTCTGGCCAGCTAGGCTAGAATCTTCTTGAACAGAAGAAGAGCAAATAAGCCTGACCTGCAGAGGCAGCTATATCCCTAAATTCCACGGAAAGAAACAAAAGGATAGAGAATTTTGACCCTGGTTAATTGCTTGGGTTAAGCTGCATGTTGTAGTTTGATTTCTCTGCATTTTTCACTCCAGCAAAATTACTGATACCTTACATGCTACGGGTACTTCATCACTGCAAGGAACTTAATTATGTATTTTGGGAGTAATGAATCCTCCTGCTGAGGTTCAAATGTTTAATTCCAAAGGTGTCCTTAACGAGATGTTCACCTCACAGTAATATGGTGTCCTCTTTAAAGGCCAGCTCCCATCAGACAAGGTTAAGAACAACGTGAAAACAGCCTTTGAGAAGTGCAGAACAAAAGTTGTCTTGTGCCTCTATAATTGGTTCTCAGCAAGGACTGAAGTATGTCCAAGAGGAAATGTCAAGGAAGTAGCTGTACTTACAAGACTGGAGGCAAGAGCTGTGACTAATATGATGGTTTATTAACTAAGAATAACAGATATTAAGCCTTTGAACTGGGGAGGTTGGAGGAGTAGAAGGGGGAACCACAATCCAGAGCCTTGTACATTGAGCTGCAATAGAGAGAAGTTAGGCAATAGAGAGAAGTTAGGCAAGCTATGGGTGGAAAAAGAAAATAGAGAAAAAGAAATTATGTCCTTATTAAAAAAGAAGTGAATGCAAATACAAGAATACTTTAGATAGGCCTATTTTTCCAGAGACTGGTTGCTAAGACTGTCTGAAATCTAAACTTTTTCAAGATGTCTTGGTGGGTGTGATAAGCCTGGTGGGCTTTTAGTTTGGAGCTGTTGTTCAAGCCAGTGCATAGCTTCCACAAAAGCATTGGCATTGGCTCCTGCAGTGCATTGGCTCCTGCAGATCTCTGCAGAGCAAGAGGAGTTAATGTTTGCACTGAGATAAATCTTTGTTCTTGCTCAGTGTTTACCAAACTGACTAAACAGGCACCACATTTGCTACAAACAAGAAGCAAACTTGAATGCAAATAGAACAAGAGGACACAGCCTCAAATGTAGCCAGGGAATGTTTTAGATTGGATATTTCAAAAAATTTCTTCAATGAAAGGGTTATAAAGCAATGAAACAGGCTGCCCAGGAAAGTGGCTGAGTCACCATCCCTGGAGGTATTTAAAAGACATGTAGATGTGGCACTCAGGGACATGGTTTAGTGGTGAACTTGGCAGTCTCAGGTTAATGGTTGGATTTGATGGTCTTAGAGGTCTTTTCCAACCTAATCAGTTCTATGAGCTCAGGAACCTGTTCATCATGTAAAAGGTAGAGATTAAAAGAAAAACAGCAGGATGGAGCCCTCAACAGTGGTACGTCAGGCCCACAGGTATGTCTAATACCCTCAGGAAATT
The DNA here is from genome assembly GCA_013400495.1 of Nicator chloris. Lineage (NCBI taxonomy): Eukaryota > Metazoa > Chordata > Aves > Passeriformes > Pycnonotidae > Nicator > Nicator chloris. Next base: position 47,117 of record WAAE01018331.1, on the reverse strand, counting down.
CTTCCAAGGTTTAAATTAAATTCAGCTAATTATATTTAAAGACCTTTTTCTCGAAGGAAAGAAAATCAACAAGTCCTTTGATGCTTGTTTTAGCTGCTCCTGGGGCTGTGATTATTATTTCTGGTAAGATCTACTCTATAATGCCTTGTGCTGTCTTTAATAATTTCTAACCGCACAAAGTCATGGGAAGTGCTTCACAGTTCAGCAGGCGAGGGTTCAAGATCTCTGTAGAGGGAATAAAGAACTCTAAGAAGTGCAGGAACAAAAGAAAGGACTTCTCTGCATGTAACAACTGCATTCTTTATTTTGTCTGCCTGTGCTAGTATTTAGTAGATCTGTTACCCAGCTCTTATGTATTCACATGAGAGAAGTTGAACATGACCAGCAATTTGCATCTGTTCAGGATGTGACTTCCTTGCTGTCATGACCCATGATGCATAAGGATGCCAAATGTGTCAATAAAAAGTAATTGGATTTTTGCAGAAGGGTCAGGTTTTGGAAGAACTGAGGCTGTACGTGCCAGAGTGAATGAATAGCCAGTGTTTGCAGAAATACTGTGCTGTGGTGCTGCTGTTCCTGAAGCCTTCTCAGAGTTTGGAGTTTTAGATCATTTGTGGCAGAACTGTGCATAAGTCAAAATTCAAATTACAGGTTGCTCAGAGTGCATATCAGTATACCTGGTATTACTTCTTCTGCATCTAGGGAATTTTTTTTTTAATTAAAATGCTGAAAAACACAGAAGCAACTGTGTCAAACTGGTTTCTGCCTCCCAAGAAGGGCCAAAGGTGGATAACTGGAAATACAGTTTGTGACACAGGTATGAATAAAGCCCTCAGCAGTTTCATACAAAGTTTCATACATAGAAAGTTTATGAGCTGGATGGATATCAGATCCCCTGTCTACAGACTCCATAAATGTGCCTGAAATCTCTTTGAATTCTCTAACTCAACAACCTTCTTTGCAATGTGTGATTAATGTGCCTCACTGAAGAACACTACATTTGTTCACACCCTTATTTGTTTTAAACTTGTTGCCTGATAATGTCATTGAGCACTGTGGTTTTGTGGTCTGGGGAGTGAAACTGGGACACTCCTTTTTATGCATCTTTCCATGTCACTCATTATTTTATAGCTCACTTCCAAAGAACACTTCAGGTGTGGTTAAACAATACAGTAAACCCAGGTGCCTCTCAAAGACATGGTGATCACATGAGACTGTGATAATTGGGAATGAACTCACCTTCCTGCTCAAGTGTGCTCCAAGAATGGATTAGTTTTTTCACTATCAGGCTTTATGCTGGATTAGGTATAATTCTGGCAAAAGCTTGTGCTGCGTGTTTTGATCATTCAGACAGAAACATGATAATGAACCCACACCTGATTCAAATCCATGCCAGGTGACCCAGCCATGCACAGATTTGGTATTTATGATCAGGAAGTGACCAGAGCAGGAGAAACATCTTATGAGGTCAGATCCCATATCCATCTGGCACTATGCTCTTCTCCAGCAGTGGCAAAAGGATGGGATATTCAGGGAGAGCACATGAGCCTGGGCACGTTCTGTGGTCCATTCTCTTTAGCATCCAGAACATTTTTATCATGAGTGTTAATAGATACATTCCCAACCATTCCTTTTAGTATTTTCAGTCTTGTTTCATCAACTGAATCCTCATTCTAGTGTTGTGTTATGCTGAGTTAGAAGTAGGTCTGCTTTCACCCTATTTGCCAGTTTAAATTTATAAAATTTCATCCTATTCCCACTCAGTCATCTCCTCTCCAAATGAGGAATTAAAGCTGTTTCATTCTGTCATAAACTGACTTTTCCCATCCTTTTTCTGTGCCTTCTATTACCCTGTTGCTTTATTTGAGATGTAGAGACCAAAGCTGCACACAGCTTTTCCAGTTTAAATTTATAAAATTTCGTCCTATTCCCACTCAGTCATCTCCTCTCCAAATGAGGAATTACAGCTGTTTCATTCTGTCATAAACTGACTTTTCCCATCCTTTTTCTGTGCCTTCTATTACCCTGTTGCTTTATTTGAGATGTGGAGACCAAAGCTGCACACAGAATGTGAGATGTTAAACTGATTATTCTGCGATCCCGTGTAATGACCTTGTGTAGGTTCACCAGTGTTTTAGAGGCAAAATGACACTCGGTCCTTTCTTTGACACCCATCCTGACAACACCCAGCACAGTGTGCATGTTTTTATCTGGTGCTGCACACTCAGCTGCTGATTCAGAGACCACCAGGGATGACTCCAGGATCATCTTCTAGTGTTCGTTTGCCAGTTCAGCACTTCTCAGGCATGCGTCATTATTTTTACCTCACTGCACCACCTGAAAAACACAAGTTATCATCTCCTTTCTCAGGCTGAATAGACTCTGCCAGGACTCTCTTTTGATCACACTTCACAGTGTTTTCTCTGCATTGCTGAGTTTTAGGTTCCTTTTGAGATGAGAAGACAAAGTAGCAAGCTGTAGCCAAAATGCAGTAATTTAGTGGCATAAGATGTTCCCAGTTATATTTTTATTTAATTTCTTATGCTTTCTAATGGCTGATTTCAGGTTTTGACTGCTGCAGTGCAAGAAACAGGAGTTTTACACAGAATTATCCACAAAGACAGCAGAATTTCTCCTGAATAGCTACTTTAGAGCCTGTTTGTGAATGCACAGAGCCAGTGTGTAACTAATCCTGACTGCATTGTCAACTTGTAATTTTGTTTTCTTATCGATGAGATATTAATAGCTGAGACAAGACATGTGAAGTCACAGTGTCACATAGATATGAAAAACGCCAAGATTCAGAACTGATACCTGTGGGTGTTCCACAGCTGTTTTTTAAATTGCAGCTTGTCATACAGGATTCTGTATTCACCTTCTTGAAGAGCTGAAGCTTTCCTATTGCAAATCCTTGGACCTGTCAAAACAGCAGAACCAGGGGGAAATCAGGAAGTGTAAACAAGTTAAGGCAGCTCGTAAAAGCTCCAAGCTTTGAAAGAACCACAGCAGAAATAATGGATTTGGGGATAAAGGGAGGATGCTTTGCTGAAGCAGGATGAAGGATCTGACAGTATACTGAACGAAGCAACCCTGCACTGGGAAACAGAGTAAATTAAATGAATAAATTGGCAAAGTTTTCCCTTAATTTCTATAATCCTGAGAAAAGAAGGCATGAAATGAGTACATCATTAACCACTCATTAAGATTTTTTTGCTTTCCATATGCCCAAGATCACACAATTTATTTTATTCAGCCCTCCTTGATAATTAAATGTAGTGCAATAAATTTCTTCTCTGGAACTTCATTTATTATCACAAATGACATACCATCTTAATAAAAAATTGTTCTGAATTAACCAACTGTGCTTATGTGACTGTTTTAGATTAGACTTTTCATTTTGAAGCTGCATCTTTGTATTGTAATTATATTTCATTCTTTGGAAAAAGGGATTTAAGTTATGAGATAATTTCCTTGACTAGTACATATTATGGAAGTGATAAAATGAGCCAAGAGTCATTCCTATGTTCTGGATCTTTTTTTTCTTTCATTTGAAAAGAAAAGAAGAAACATTTTTATAACTTAGAGAAGTTCGTTCTCTAAAAAAAGAGAAAAGAACTAGGAAAAAAGGTTCCTTTTCCTTGTGTTTATTTAATGGAAATTAGAACTACTCATGTGTAGATAATTATTCACCTAGTGCAGTACTGTTTGATCTACTGAAAGACTTTTGAAAATGAACTTACATTGAAAGAAGTGGAATTTTAAGGAGCTGAATGAAATCCCACCAAGACATCTTACAAAATGCAAATAACAGAAATCCAAATATAAAAACCCACCTATCAAATTTTATGTTGATGTGTAGGAAGGCAGAAGGCTTTTCTCCTCTTTCTGCAGTTTCTACTTGCTCAGCCAAGGCAGTCACTGTACCCATGGCTTACAGTCTTGACGCACTGGAGCTGGCTCAGAGCTGAGGTGCACAAGCTTTTGATTATCCCTCAATTAAATAAATTTGATGGTTCCAAAAGGTGTGCTGAGACCGCTTCTTCCAGGGAGAAAGGGACCTAGGGGGGAAAAAGCAGGGCAGCTGCTCCAGTAAGGAATTTCTGCTGCCAAGAGCATGCTGGCAGCTCACTCAGCCTGTCCATATGAGAACTGGATGGTCTCGGGAGATGTGCTGGATAAAACAGGCTTTGTATTTGTGTCTGTCCTCTGTGTTTCCAGATCTCAGTCCCTGGTTTCGTTCCTCTGTGCCCACCAGGAGCACAGCTCATACACCAGCACAAGAGAAGGGCATCTCAAGGCTATCAAAATGGAACTTGACAAATATCTTGGTCTAATGTAGCTAAGCCCAAGTCTGGGTTTTGCTTGTCCAAGTTGTGGAAAACTGCACGGAGAGCGGGCTCTGTAGACGGGGTCAGAAGGTCCCTCCTTGAGCTACACATGCCTGTGTTTAGATGGCTCAGTTTATTCTTGCGACTTTGAAAGCAATGGAGAAATGTTTTCTGCCATCCTACAGTGAGTGCCTAGAGTGAGGTAGATAACCTGCGCCCTAGAAGTGCCTGTTTGTCTCTGGATGGCTTGTAACCTGTCTTGGTTTGAAAGACAGGTGTCTGCTGGGGAGGGCAGGGCCTCCCTCGAGAATTCCAACTCCCTCCCTCTAAACTATTATAATTTAGAAAATTGAAGGGCTCTCAGGCAGAGGTATGAGGGGTAGGAATAACAGTTCTTTACTAGAATGTATAACTATACAAAAACAAACAACAACAACTACTGCATTAACAACAAAACACAACCAGGAACCTCGAGGGCTCTGTTTCACAAGGCCCAGGGCAGTCTGATCTTGGTGCTCCTGCGGGACCTCCGAGAGCAGAGCTGGAACAGTGGAAGATCCCGGGCCGGTGGGTGAGACAAATCAGCAGCTCTGCGGTGGTGGCTGGAGTGGCAGAAATGTCCCCGGCAGGCAGGGCCGGGGTGTCCCGGCAGGGCAGGGCTGTGCGGCCACACCGCAGCAAAAGGAGCAGCGCCGAAGGAGCGGCGGCGGCGGGACAGGGCCGGCCCGGCTCCAGCAGGGCAGGAGGAGGCGAGCTCAGAGTTCCCGGGCACACGGGCAGATGATGGCAGCTTCCCGGGACTGGAATCGGCGGTGACAGCCAACTCCTCTCACAGCGAGCAAACAGCCTCGCCGCCCTCCTTCCTTGCTGAGAGCAAGAGACCCCTACCTCACCCAGCCCCCTCTTTTTCCTGCCCCCAAAACTCGGTTATCATTTCCCCCAGAGGGAAACTATCAGAGAACAAAAAAAAAGTGTAGCCCAGTGTTCACTCCTCTCCCCACTTTGACCACCTCATTTGTTCTGTTCAAGCACCCATTAAGTACCAGAAGTTAATCTTCTAGCAACTTATGGGAAAAAATTTCTACAAGTAAAAAGGAAACAAATCTAACCCCCAACAAACTGTTCCCACAGCAGGAAGCCAGTCTCCTCTTGAATCAACTCTTCAAGCACACAGGCTTCTGAAAGGATTTTGCTGGGAGAAAACACTAAGTTTAAACGATGTGGAGGAACTCTGAGGTTCAGTATTAGTAAGGTCATTTGAACTCTCACGCTGACAGCTCTGAAGTGGATTTTTTTGCCAGCTTTCCTTTAAATTAGACTGCAAATTGCAATTATTGGATATCTAAGAGAACATCATGCTGTGAAAGAAGTGATCACGAAGCCTCTGTGATGATGGGACATCATTAGATGAAAAGAAAGCATGAAAGCAATTTTTTGAAAGCTGGACGCTGCCATAGATGAACCCTGACAAGAGGAGAATGAAATTTGTGAATTTTTTTTTAAGGTATGAAAATTAATTCAGAGACCTGGTGGACCTGTGGCATGGATAACAGGAAATGAACACTTGTGTTTACAGAAGTGCAAATTCAACTTGCTCTGAGTATAGTCAAATGCTGTATAACTGCATAGAAGGTCCAAACTTTCTCTTGTTAAAACTTACACCATCTTGGGCAAGAAGGAATAGAACAATTTTCAAGTTTTCAGCAGTTAATTGAATTTATGTCAAAACTGCAGCAAAAACATTTTGTGGAAATGTGAAGAAAGTTTAATGTTTTTATTCCTTCCATGAGAATAAATAACCTACCACAAAAAGCATATCCACAGAACACTTTTAAGAAGCCTAATTGGTTATATTAAGCAGTGTGGATGTTACCCATGTGCACAGTATTAGTGTGTGGACACTGACACTGGCTGGCAGGCAGTTTACATATCAAAGTGATGGAGCCTGTTGTGAAGGATTAATCCATTCAGTTCCCTGAAGACTTAATTTACTTAGTTTAGACCTTTACAGAGAAGATTCTCTCTGGCAAATCCCATGTACAGAGAACGCTGTCCTGCCCTCTTGCTGAACAAACCCACACTCTTCTTTCCCATAGCTGAGCCTTGCAAGTGACCTGTGCTTGCTGCCTCCCTGGTGCTGCCGAGGGACACAACTGCATGGTTATCTTGGCTAAGGTAACCTCTGGGGTCAGGGATGCAGGAGAGCTCCTGGTCAGGGGTGGGGATGCAGCCTGATGCCATTTTGTGCCCAAACCTCTGAGAGACTAAAAACCTGAGACTGAAATCTGGTTTACTTCAAAGATGGACTTTACTCTTGGCACCATGCAGTTATCCAAAGCTTGGCTAGTTCTCTTTCTTTTACCCTGTGGCACCTTCTGCAGTTCTGTCTTTAAGCAGTTTCAAGTCTTATGTAAACATAAGATTAATGCAAGACAGCCCAGTTAACACATAACCTTTATTAATGGCCATTTCCTTCAGTCACCCTCTGACTCTTGATTTTTTTTGAGGCATGTGATCGTCTGGCTGCTACATTTCTACTCATTCTGATCAGATTTTAGCATTCTTTGGCAAAAAGAAGCTGGCATTTTCTGCTATTGTACCCTACATTGCTGACATTCTTCTTGGGCTGGCCAGTAAACTTAATTTGCTTGCTCTGAATACAACCTTTAAATATTACCAACTTCCCTTTCCAGTTTGCAGTATCTTTTCCTCCACAGTTAAGAGTTGCAGATGTTTGAGCACTGGTCGCTATCAGATTTACTCAGCTTGTAGATGCCTGCTTAGTTTGGCTAGTTGAACTGTGTGCTTCTCCAGGTTAATTTTTATACCTACAATAATTTAGGCCAACAAATCTTCTAATGACAGGGGGAAGAAAATTTGCTGAATGTTTGTCACCGCGTGCTTGTGGCTAACAAAGAACCTGAAAAATGCTGCTAATATATTAAATCCTTTGAGTCTGGCTCTCGCCACTTGATTGGTTTGTCAGTACGGTTAATAACACAAAATTCTCAAGCAGCATAGATTGTTTCTCCCTCTGAAACACGTGGCATATTTATTTACTTGGAAGAACTGATGCTAGGCAGAAGAATCTCTCTAACACAGCTTAGGAGTAACCCTTGTTCAGGCTTGTTCGTTGCTTTGCTGCTGAAGGGGAGTGAGAACTACCTAAATTATGTGGTGTATGTGCCACTGATACTGTGGGTGTTCTGGATGTCGTGACCAAGGTATTTACACAAATGGGTTTATCTCAATTCAGTGGAAAACTGCTTTTGTTCTGGATCCTCTAATCTGCCTTTTATCTCTGGTGTTGTCACAGGCAGAAGGAATGAGCTACATGTCTGGGAAGTCAGTAGATTGGAAACTTGTCTTTGATTTCTTTTCTTTGCATCTTGCCATCTTGCTTTGAACAGAAGTTTTGGCTCTTGTCACATTATGTTTGCCTGAGCATAGCTAAATTTTAAGAAGAAACTAAATTAGATAAAATAAGAAGTCAGAGCTTTTTCTTGTTTGCTGTCAGAAAAAAGAAAATTCAGAACATAATGCCTGGAAATCAAAACTCCGTCTTAACAACTCCTTGAGTTAAATTAGAGTCCAGTACAGAAAAAGGTTTGAAGATACTGCATTGATCAGTTTTCTTTACTTTTTCAGAAAGGGGCTGTTTGCTGGCATGAAGCTGAAGAAGAAGAAAAAAGGCGAGAAAGGGCTGACTATTGCAAACAAAGACGCATTGTGTAAGGCCTCATAAATCAATATTGCAACAGGGATGAGCAGGTGGTAGGGGATTATATTAGATCTGATTTCATGTGAACTCATTTGAATTGTGTCTCAAGACTTAGCATTGATAAAACAGGCATTAAACTCCTTATCACTCCCAAATAAACAGAGAGCTAATTCTTTTTGCATTAACTGTTTCCTGAAGTTCAAATTCAGATTCCGTGAGTTCATACTGTTCTATATGGTAAACTAAAAATGTCAGCCTGTGTTTTACCATAGAGAGATGGCACATTTTTGAGGGTTTTTTCCTACTTTACAGGTAGATAATTTCTAGAAGTGTGTGACTCTTCCGGAAGTTCTGCTTGTTTTAGAAACCATAAATACAGAACCTGCACAGGCTGTGATGGCTGGATGGGCTGGCTCAATAAAGCTGGCAGCTTTACTCAGTAGTGTGTATGTGCCTGTTGTGAGTGCACACGGGGTGAGGAGAATTGCTACAGCCACACAGTTATGGGAAATGGTTTTGCACAGGAGGGAAGCTGCTGCTGTAATCAATGCTGCTCGAAACAGACCATGAGAGTATCTCTAACTGGGACACCCAAATAAATGAAACATTCAGTTCACGATGATAAATTCACTGCTCTGCTCCAAGTGAGTTTTTGCTACTAGAAATCAGATGTTTGTTTTACTTCCTTGTCTGTTTTCTTCATCAGGTGATCATGATGAAACTGCAAATTTTCTCCATGACACTCTTGGAAGACAGGAAGAGGCAGAGGAAGACCTAATGAACAGTGATGCTCTGTCCAGTGCTTTTGGATCCTTAAGCCCAAATAGGAAAAGGTGCTCCTTCATGTATCTTACCTAACATCTCCCTAAACACCTTTTCTACCCTTCCTGGGAAGGGCATTACCCTTGAACAAAACATCTGACAGAAAATCCATTTGCTGACAGCAGTGATCCCTTCACTCCCTCTCTCCCACATGACGGAGTGGAACGCACTTGTCAGCTCAGTGATATCACCAGATGCTATCCAGTGCAGGGAGAGATTGAAATGGATCCTCAGTGTGCCTCAGCTGTGCTAAGGAACTCTGCTAAATAAAACAAGCCAAAGGGAACAGCAATCTCTATACCAGGGAGCTAGTGTAGTTGTGTTTTTCATACAGGAGAGGAATGCAGTCTGGGGAGGAATGGAGTCAGATTTGATGGGATCAACAAGTAAAATCATTGCTGTGGGTGAAAGGTAGTTGCACTGGTTTGTGTGGATGCAAAACATTTCCCTATCAAAAAGTATATGAGAAAGACAGAGATGGTCTCTGCTGATGAAATCAAGCCTAACAGTTCACAACAAAGTTGTCTGCCATAAATAATACTCACTGTTGAAAAGTCTTTCCAATGTGTGTCCAAGCACCAGCTCTTGCCTAGAGATGTCTAATGACTTCTTCTGTCATTTAAACAGGGCAAAGCTGATGACCAGAATTCATGAAGAAGAGATGAAATCCCAGAACTACCAGGTGAGCAGAGGGTGACAGCCTTTATGTGCCTGTGAATTCCCCAGGCAGGCTGGGCCTGAGCCCAGGAGTGTCCATGGTGTCCTTGTGCCCCACAGATTGCCATCACCATCATCGAGGCCAGGCAGCTGGTGGGCGAGAACATTGATCCTGTGGTGATCATCGAGATAGGTGATGAGAAGAAGCAAACAACAGTAAAGGAAGGCACAAATGCCCCTTTCTACAATGAAGTAGGTGCTTTCTCTTAAAGAAGACACTTTCTTCAATGGTTCTGTGTGGACTCTGCCATTTGGTAGCTCATAAGGGGATGAATTAAGTTTGCAGCACTTCCACGTCTGAGCAGGGAGGTCTCTCCAGGAGATAAAGCAACAGCAATAGCTCCCTTGGGTTTTAGATATGTTTGTTCTTTCTCTTCTCAAGGTCTGTCCAACCTGTTTCCCACTCTCTCCAGCACATTCTGCCTTATCCCCACTGTTGCTGCAGTTTTTAAAGTCATCCATTTGGGAGGTTTGTCTATACTGCATACCCCACACACCTCCCCTCCCTTTTCTACTATTTCATGGTTTCAGCCTTTTCTTGACATATGTTTGTTCCAATTGGTGACAGACGAGACCAAAACAACACCCAAAACCAACAAGTCCTTTGGTTTCCTTGTGCCTCTTGTCCCTTTTAACAATTCCTTCTGATGCAGACTGAGGCTCAGGGGCATTTGTGAAGCATGCAAGGAATAGAGTAGAAAATATCTCTGGGCCATGGCAGAAACATGTCAGGGGCAAGGAAAGAATTTTGCTTTGTCCATCCCTGCCCACCCAGCACCCCCAGTGTCTCACCAGGGCTCTGTGCAGTTACACAAAATGCTGAACCATGCAACTGACAGCACTGGCTACCTGCCCAGGGATGATTCACTTCTGCTGTCCCCTCTTCCCACAGTACTTCGTGTTTGATTTCGTTGGACCACAGGTGTTGCTGTTTGACAAAATAATCAACATCTCTGTAAGTACCTTGGAAAGCTTAGTACAGTAAGCAAAGGTCATTGTTGTTTGTGTCACTTCAAGTCTAAATGATTCTTAACATAGTTAAAAAGAAATAATTTTAGGTACCAAGTGTGCTAGAAAGTCAGCATGAAGTATAGGAAAGAGGACAGAGGGGAGGATAAGGAGGAGAGTCAGCTGGCAGAGATTTGAAGGAATATATCCAAAAGGAATATTTAGTCTGCATTTTCAGGGATACTCATTTCTAGTGTGGCAAACTTCAAGATAGAATGAGAAAATTCAGCTTAATCCCTTCTTCTCCTCACTGTCTTCATGCATCTAATTTTCAAGCTGCCACTTGATTCAGACTGGTTTATATCTGGTTTATATCAGTTCCTCAGATATAACTGTTTCTAATTAAATTAACTAAACTAATGCAGACACTTTTCCTCAGAAGGGGCTCTTGGGCTGTCTGGGAGCGCCACTGGTTGGTTGCTATTAGCATGGGAGCAGTCTCCAAGAGTTTGGTGCTGCTTCCACTGCTCACCGCAACTAAAGTCCCAGCAAAACTCTTGGGGGACGTTTTTGCTCTCTACAAATACCTGAAACCAGGTTAGAGACAGGTATGGGTTAGTCTCTTCTCCCAGGTAACAAGCAACAGGACAAGATGAACTGGCCTCAAGTTGCACCAGGAGATATTTAGATTGGATATTAGAAGTTTCTTCACAGAAAGGGTAGACAGGCATTGGAATAGACTTCCCAGTGAACTGGTGGCATCACCATCCCCAGAGGGATTTAAAAGACAGGTAGGTGTAGCAGTTGGGGACATGGTTTAGTGGTGGACTTGTCACTGCTGGGTTATAGATCTTAAAGAGTTTGGAAAAGACCTTAAAGATCTTTTCCAAACTAAATGATTCTATGATTCTGTGATATCTCAGAACTGTCCTGATGGACAAAACACATGCTCTTGGACTTGGAGCATTAGAAAATGATGTGCAGTTTGGAAGGCCAAGTCTGTTGGAGCTACGTTAATTATCTTGTCCAAAACTCATCACCACATGTAGCAAAGCTGCTAAGGAATTAAAGATCTCATGAGACTCTGGACACTGTTGTATTTGTATTATTTGGAAATATCACAAGCTGTTCACTTCATGAACTCTTTTTTTTTTTTGCTAAAAGTCCATCCATTTTATTAGATATTTCTCTGGCAAATAAACAGGCTGCTGTTGCTCCAGAAAAAGCTCTTTTTTTCAAAAGTCTTTTGTTGATTTCAATAATGTATACCAGGAAAAGATCTGTGCTGGTTGAGCTTGACAGAAACAAGCAGTGTTCAGGAGCTATAGGACACATCACTGCCTACTTCCTTTTCTGAGCTGCTAATAGAGTGACTTTTGCCAGCTACAAAATAAAATGTGTTCATTTACACATGGACAATAGGACAACTAGATTTTCAATGCTGGGAGTAAACTGACAGTCAGAATCCTAAAGTTCCATTAAAATCCATGGTATCACACTTAGAGCTCAAACATATGAAGTTCATTACATAAGGTATCTGCAGATCTGATCTCATCTGTGAGGACAGAATTTACTGCAGGCTGACAATGGCGTGGGAGTAGATATCACCTCACTGCTATGACATATCACAGCGGGTGGCCCCATAGGTGTTCCAGACATGGTTCATGTATCAGCACACTGCCAAGGCACCAACTCCTGTGTGCTGCTGATGCTGTTGGGGAGGTATAGTTATTTTTCTCTGAGATATGGCCAGACTTTCCAATCTCACATTCTTTTGATAAAGATTCCATATATCCAGTGGTGGAGGGGAAAGCACCAGCTTTCTGACTGCATTGGGGCTGTAGGAAAACATCACCATTACCTGCTGTATGCCTGCACAGTTTTATCAGGCTCAGAAAATGTATTTTATTTATAGCTGATGAAGGTGCAACACTATGAAATAAAGGTCTTCTAGGTAAAAATTACTTTAGGAAAAAGCTCAGTTAAAACAATGAACTAACCTTGGGCAGTGCTCATGTATGCTACTGAAAACAGAGATTCATTACCTTGCAACCAGAGAATGCAATCTATCAGGGGAATAGAAACAAAGAGAGGAAATATGTGTGCTGGGAGTGAAGGAAACCCTGAGGGATGGAAAGTTTCACAGCACTTGCTCAGCATGTCTGTGAGAGGCTTTTCCACAATCAAGGAATAGGTTTCTTTTAACCTTTTAAGCTGTTCTGAAACCAGGCGAGACACATTTTTTGAGAAATACAGTTCTAGAGCAAATCTTCCCTTAGAAGCCTGTGCCTTGTCTTGTCTGTAAAGTGAACCACATGCAACTATTTGAAAACAAGACATGGAAATACATAGGTCTGGGAATCATGGCAATTGAAAATTATTAATTAAATTTGAATTAAATTAAATTCATCGCTTGGCAGGAAGAATACAGAGTCAGACTTGCTGGGGCCTGCTTGCCATCTAATTTACATCTACATCACTTCTCTGATTTCATTAATATTGTGAGGGGGTAGATTAGAATTGAGTCTCTTGGTTTATGTGTACATTAAAATGTTGCCAAGACACACTTAAATCCTTTCTCATCTGTGTGTACTCAGTTTTTATGGCAATTCAGCTGTTGCACAAAGAGTGATAGGATTTCTGCAGCCTAGTGTGAAACCAGTTACGTCCCATGCATTTATATTCATTATCATTTATTTAAAACTACCAGGATAAGTAATATAACTGCCCCTACTCTGAAGGAGCATCAATCTAATTCCTGCTGTCTATATCCCAGGGACCTGGGATGAACCTGTGTGATTCCACTAAGATGCAATTATTGTTTTCTAAATTGGCACAATGCTGGGTAAAGAACATATTTCAAAACCTTGCTGTATCTGCTGTGACTATGTGCCCCCAGTTTTGGGTGGTGCTGGATGTTGCTGCTCATTGCCTCCGAACCAAATGTGATCTTTGAATGCTCTTTCTTAGACTGACTGGGAAGAGCGATAGTGACGTTTTTTAATCAGCTTTGTTCTAACAGGTTATGCACCATAAACTGATTGGGAGTGTGCTGATAGGCTCCTTTAAAGTGGATCTGGGGACAGTGTACATTCAGCCAGGTGAGTGGTGCATTTTCTGCCCTTTTTGTCTTTTAAGAGAGATTTGAGGCAAGGAGGGAGAGGAGAGGGAGATATGCTGCTTTTCCACTTAGATGGTTGTGGTTTACACCAACTTAAAGCTCTTGGGAGAGTTGTTTTCCTATCTGGATAGCAGAGTACCAGCCAAACTGTTGGAAAGAAGTTCAACACTGAAAACACCTTGGCAATCTGCCCATTGGTGGGTAGCAGATTTCAAGGATAGCATTTCTTTAAGTGGTCAGAGTGGGCAGCTGAATGTTCTACAAAACTCAACTGCACTCATTTGTTACAGAGCATCCAAAGCTCTGTCACCTGTGTTGAGGTAGAAGGAGCAGAGGAAGGGAGACCAGGATGGAGAGTGGAAGGAATGGTGAGGAGAGCACAAGACAAGAGGAGAAGCAGACCATAACAGGAGAGAGAAGATGACAAAGAGGTGACCATGGGTCCCCTTGACTTGTCATCCTCAGAGCTGTTCAGTGCTTTCTGAAATTTGAAGCTAAGAAAAGATCACCTACCTCTCTTTTGGTGTTTTTTACAACAATCCATGAAACATGTACCTTTTTCTCTTCCATAATTATTCAAGGACATGGTCTCTTCTTTGTCTTTGGGAAAGAACATATTTAGGCTGCTTGCTGTAGATGCCACACAGTTATAGCAGGAGTGTAGAGTCATTTGGGCCACCCTCTCTGCAGGGTTCCTGTAAGAGTCAGTAGAGAGGAATGGCCCATCTGAAATGAACAGTCTACCTCCATGCTCAGGCTGTGTTACTCTTGAATTCTTTCCTGTATCTCCTGCTCACACTTTAGCAGGAGAGTGGTGTCTGAGGGTTGATCTTGAGCTCACACCCCTGGTACACTGTGCTCTCTCCTTCCCACTCCTTTACCCACCCAAGGTGATGTCCAAAGACTCAACATGAGACCTTAGGGCCTTTCTTGATGGGGTTGTTGAAACAGCATTACAGCAAGGGCTGTTGTGGGTGAATTTTCTAGTACATTTTCCCCCTTGAAAGATGGAGCTGAATGTGCTTCTGGCTAATTCTTCTTCTTCTGATGGCTGTCCACTCTCCTTCCCTTTCTCAGCTCTCTGCCAGTGTTACAGTGGCCACAGCACCCAGCAAGGGTTTTGCTGCCAGAGGTCTGAGATCTTCAGACAGTTCTCATCGAAGAGGTGGCCTTTCCTCATAAAGACTCAGCCTTAGTTCAGCTGCTGAAATCTCACCCAGGCTTCCACTGGTCTTAGTCACTGATTTCAGTAAACATTGATGAAAATGAGCTTGTTTCTGACAAGCTCTAGATCAATCCTTTACTTGCCTTTTTGATCACAAAATATTTTGGACCCTCTAGAAGTATCTGGTAAATAAGTACATGTCAGCACAATCCTCCTGACAGCACAAATGTTGTTTGATGTACCTGTTCTGGGAGTGAAGAGGAAAATACTTGCATGTTTCTATATCCTCTATTTGCGTGTTTAAGTTTGTCCTTCTTACAGGTCATCAGTTTTGTGACAAGTGGGCACTTCTCACAGACCCTGCTGACATTAGGACAGGAGCCAAGGGGTACCTGAAGTGTGACCTCAGTGTGACTGGGAAAGGTGATGCAATACAAGCTACACAGAAAACAGCTGATACTGAGGAACAGATTGAAAAGTACTGCAATAATGTTTTGTTTTGTTTTGTTTTGTTTGTTTTGTTTTGTTTTGTTTTGTTTTGTTTTGTTTTGTTTTGTTTTTAACTGCTTTCTTCCTTACTAGGTTCCTCAATAAGTCTGTGCCCTCATTTCAGTCCTTTCCTTGTTAACTCAGGGTTAATAGCAGAATAACATTGTACACCTGTCTGTTCTCACATGCTCAAAGAGAGTTTCTACAGTCCTCTCATCTGAATTGAAGAGCAGGTTAGGGTCACTCCTCTGCAGCTGATAGAACTCACCAAGCCCTTTTGGCTAAGTTCCAAATTACTCCTGACAGAACATTCATTGATCTGAAACCAATTAATGATTTCTTAAAGCAGCGAAGCAAGAAAAAAACCAAAATGAGGAAAGCCTATTCCTTCTCCACTCTCGGATGTGAGTGTGTGGATATTTCCACGTCCTTAGATAAACTCAAGCACATTATCATCCTCCTTGTAAAATAGAGAAGTTTAAGGTGGTAAATATGCTACCAGCACACTTTAAATTTTCCTGAAGCAGTGTTTCTGGTCAGTACTGACATCCTGGACCAAGTCTGTGAAAACTCACCAAGCTGAAGGAGCACACGGTCTGTGGAGAAAGGTGGTGGGTGTTGGTTTTGGAGCCTAAAGGAGAGCACTCAAAGGGGCATCAAACATGAAGAGGGCAAAGACAGGCTCTTTTCAGATGAGTGGCTCTTTTCAATAGAAGGATGAGAGGCTTTGGAGGCAGGTAAGAACAATGAAATTCCAGAACAGATTTTTTTTACCATGGAGATGGTCAAATGAAACAGGGGCCTAAAGAGAGTGGGAGATCTCTATCCTTGAAGATATTCAGAATTTGCTGAACACGGTTCTGAGAACCTTATCTGACTAGACCTGATTCTATACCACATAGAAAAGTTTGTCGAGTAATGCCATATCATTTTCTTGTGGTAAAAAGATTTTTTTTGTTTCAGATGAAACAGCAAATTCATACACCTTTTTGTGTCTTCTCAGGTGTACGCTAACCCGAGATCACAATGTTGTTGGAAAAATATCACTTCATTGTCCAAGTTTTCAATTTTAAGAAAACAGCTTCTCTTTTCCTTTCAGGAATCTCTTGATCCCGAAAGGCTTTCCATCTGAAAGACCATGGGCTAGATTTTATGTGAGAATTTACAAAGCAGAAGGACTCCCGAAGATGAACTCTAGCATCATGGCCAATGTCACCAAAGCATTCATAGGCGACAGTAAGGACCTTGTGGATCCCTATGTGGTGGTCATGTTTGCAGGTCAAATGGTAATTGGGATCCTCTTGATCACAACAGTAGGCCTTCTTTCCTATTAGTTGTGCTACAGGCAGGTGATTATGCTGATATCCTCTGACATGTAGTTACATAAATTAGGTAGAACTTATATCTTGGTCATCAGAAAATGTTCAGTTCTTAAATTATGCTGAAATAAAATCATGGAGACACTTAATGCCAGCAGATCTAATATCAGGCTTACAGCAGTAGGTTAGAGGCAGGCAGCAGGAGGGGAAAGAGAATTCTGTAGCACTGTTACTAAAACATTGAGTTACAAGACTGTGATTTACCCAGCACGGTGTTAGGTAACCACTATGTTCTGTCTCCCTCAAGTGAAATAAGGAAGCAGGGCTGAAATCAGTGGATGTGGTTCAATCAGGCCATTAGGGCTGTGCATTGATTTCTGAATTACTCTGTTGAAATTCAGGACCCTCTCAGCTTTCCTGTGTAGAGTAAGCATTTTAGCAGACTGGCAGTGTTGCCTGGCTTGATTGCTCCTAGAGCAACTTCAACATCAAACACGGTGTGACAGATTACTGCTTAGAGAGGCTTCTGACTGGTGGAAGGGGAGTGTAAAGGAGGTTCAGGGCCTGGTTCCCCTGGGGTACACCATGAAACACTGTGTCAGGGAGCCTGTCTTGATTATTGGTGTAAATAAACAAAGGATCAAAATGGAAACTATTTTAAGCCAGCAATGTTTTCTGTGTGCAAGGAAGCCTTAGGGATAGCTCCAGTTAGCCCTTTTTAGATGTTTCAGCCATGCAAATGAGGCTCTTGGTGCTGATTGCATGTTTTGTCATGAATCCAAATTGCAAAGTACTACTGTGGGTTAAAACAGGAAAACACATGCAACACCTTCAGGTTCAATAGAGGGCTGAAGAAGACAAGAATGGGTCACTGATGTGAGTTTGCTCACTGGTGTGCAAAGTATGGTTTTATAGAGAGGGTTGGTGGGTTTTCTTACACATTCTCTCCACTTAATGATAAAGTGTAAGACTTACCACAGCCAGTGACTGTACGGACTGTGATACAGTCCTGCCAGCTCCTTAGGTTTGGAACAATAGCTCCAGGACCTACCCCTCCTAGAGACAGACATATGTCCAGAACATGAACCACAATAATCATATTTTATGATAGATAAATTGCCTCATTTAAGGTAATCCCTTCGGTACACACAGCCTGGTATCTGTAATGAATTTAGTCTTTAATGAGAAAAACTGCGCTGCATCACCACTACCCAGATATTTCAAAGAACATTTGAAGATGTGCAGTTTGTAGCAGAAATGCCAAAGTCTGGCTTTACAGATACATTTTGTGGATAAGGGTCCTAAAGAATTACATTTTATTCCAGGCTCTGCTGTGTGTACGTGAGAATTCTTTAGCCATAGTGTGGTCTTTTATTAGACATGGTGGGCAAAATAGAAAATCTAATAGAAAAGCAAAAGTATGTTCAAGATAGGATATTTGTGCTTTAAAAATGGCCAGAGAGATGCTGCAAAGTGCAATTCCTGCCGTACTCATTGCCATTCTCCAGAGTTCAACCCCTCTGGAACTAAATTTGCTGGACTCTCATTTCAGGGCCGGACAACAGTGCAAAAGAACTGTGCAGATCCAGTGTGGCACGAACAGATTGTCTTCAAAGAAATGTTCCCTCCACTCTGTCGAAGAGTCAAAATCCAGGTCTGGGATGAAGGCAGCATGAATGATGTGGCCTTAGCCACCCACTTCATTGATCTGAAGAAAATATCAAATGAACAAGATGGTGACAAAGGTAAAGGGGAAAATGTCTGTTCCAGGATATACCCTTAAGGTAAAATCTACTTGCATGGGATCTTGGCACTGGCTAATTCTAATTTAGGGATGTCCAGTGTTCAAGTGTTGGTTCTCAGACACCTTCTGTTGCTTAATTTCACATTATATTACATTGCGCTCAGCACATGGAGGGTCTGACACTGTTGTTCTTGTTCAAGGGTTGCTGCATAATTTGGTACCATCTTTGTGACTGTGGCAATAGCCTACTCTAATGCATTGGGGATGACAGATGCAAGTTTATAGTTCATGTGAGTTTCTGTTAAGCAATGAAGCCACAAACTGAAAATCACTAAAAATCAAAGACCAAGTGGGCTTGTGTTTTTGTTCTACCCACTGGAAGCAAAGTGTTTAGGTAAGGCTCAGCTAGGTGCTATCACAGCCCAGGGAGACACCATGGACTAGAATGTTATCCTCTATTTGAGGAGAGGCTCACTACCTGGAGTCTTTTCACTGATGTTTGAGTCTACCTGTACAGCCTTGTTGATGCTGTGTGACCTACATGTGGAACATGGTCAGTAACCACAGATCAGTGAAGGCACAGTAACTTCTTAAATCTGCCAATTCAAATGTGTATCTCAGTCCTTAATCAGAAAATAAAAGAAAATTCTGTATAAATTGAGTGACATGGACTAGAAAACAGTTTGACCCAAAGGAGAAAGCCTCCATCCTCTCCCATCATGTCCCAGTCTTTAGTCTGCAGCAGCAAACTCATTTTTCAAGAGATGCAATAGACCTCCTGCCCAGCACGGGTGGTACCATCATCTTCTGAGAAAGAGCTCCAACTCAGCAGAGCTGGTTGGGTATTGGCAGAGGTTCCTTGGTGTCCAAGAATTGCCCCCGCGAAGCCACGCTCTGTGTGAAGTGGTTCCCCACTGCCCAGAAATGGGTCCAGGTTTGGCTTTTGGGACATTAGAGGCAAGATTTCTTGGAGTAGAAAATGAGGAGAGCACGCTAACACCTAACAGAAAAGCCACAAAAGGTACTTTGTTTCCAGGGTTTTTGCCTACATTTGGGCCTGCCTGGATCAATCTCTATGGCTCACCCAGGAACCACAGCCTCATTGATGACCACCAGGAGCTTAATGAAGGTTTTGGAGAAGGGGTCTCCTTCAGGGGACGACTCTTCCTTGAGATTGCTGTGGAGATACTTTCAGGAGGAGCCCGTGAGTCAAAGTTTTCAAGCTTTATCAAGGATATTAAATTGTCATCTAAAGATAAAGACTTCAAAGCACTCAAAGGAAAAGACAAAACTGACAAAGCAGGAGAGGACAGGAAGTCAGCTTCTCCTTCAGACAAGATGAACTCAACTGAAGTGGAAGTTGAGCCATTTGATGTACCTTTAGAGGTCAGTATAATATTAAGAGATTGGTTGTCATGTGTCTCTAAACCTCCAAGAATGGCACTGGTGTGTGTATTTGGGTTCAGGCCATATAATACTACTTTTTGTGCTCCCTACAGTTTCTCCATGCTTTCACAGTCCTGGGACCTCCCCACAAAAATACAGCACAAATGGAGCATTAATGTGTACCTGTAACTCAAAAAAACTCTCGAGTAGGATTCGATGTTCATAAAACTTAGTCTCCTGTCATATTATTCCTTTTGCACTTGCTACATCCACATATTCCTACTAGAAACTTATCTGACATAACATCTACTAATGGACAGAAAACCAGTGTGGACAGTTGGGAATTATAAAGCCTGACCTCCTGCATTCATTCAAGAAAATCTGTACTTGTCAATTGAAGCCAACAGAGAATCATTGACATAGAATCTGTGCAAATGCAGAGAGATAGATACAGTCTAGCCTGATTTAGTCTCTTCCTTTAATACTTCATTGCCAGTGTGGTGTTAGTGTTGGGCTGTTAATCCCTTTAGAAGAAAAGCTGAAAATTATGTGCTCAGTTTCAACCAGTGTTAACTGATGTTGTTTGCCTAATTCCACCTGTTTGTTAGGATTACATCTTGGGAAAATCTGCACCATGGTGCTTTGCGAAGGTTGGGCTGTTGTGACAGGGTGTGTGGGCTTGGGAGCTGAGCCAATGTTTGAGCTTTGATTCTCAGCTCCACCACATCACTCTCTGGGAGCAACAGCAATTGCTTGATATGCAAGTTCATTTTTTTTAACCCAATAAATAGGAAAAAAATATTCTCATAAACAATTTTCCTCCCACATCACTACAATTACTACAACTACCTGACAGGAGGTTGTGGCGAGGCGGGGGGAGGGGGGTTGGCCTCATCTCCCAGTCAAGTAGCAATAGGACAAGGGGAAATGGCCACGAGTTGTGCCAGAGGAGGTTCAGGTTGGATATTAGAAAAAATATCTTCACTGAGAGAGTAGTTAAGCTTTGGAGCAGGTTCCCCAGGGAAGTGGTGGAGTCACCATCACAGAAAGTGTTCAAAAAAGAGTAGATGTGGTGTTTTGTGATATAGTTTAGTGGGCACATTTAGTCAAATTTGGGCTTGCTGATCTTGGAGGTCTTCTCCAGCCTTGATGATTCTGTGATTCTATGTCATTGATCAAAACTTTGTCTTTTGTAGTGGGAGTTTCAGCTCACTTCTTAAGATATTTGTGTCCTTTATTAGTTCTGATTCTTGGTCTTTCCACTCCATCTCTACAAGTAAATAGGAGAGTAGCAATTGTTCTTTGGTCTAGAGGCCTAGCCTTGAGAAGTACACTTCCTTGGCCTGTGCCCTGGCATTTCTAGCCTGAGGGCTGGCTGGAGCAGGTCAAGGAGTGTGTTAGCAGAGAACTGGCATGGGTAATTGCAAGCCATTTGTGTGAACTTGTGCTCTGCTGTTACTTTACTTACTCATATAGTTGTAAATTACCTCTGTCCCTCAGTTCTTCTCTGAAGACTAATAGAGGTGACATTTAAAGACATTTATTTCCATATAAATTTTCCTTTATATGCAAGAAAGCCATTATTATGAGTAGCTCAGACACTATGGTCTTGGGCCTGGCTAAATACCCAGGCAGAGAAACAAACCCTGCTGTAACACCCACCAACAAACATTAATCGTAATAAGGATTTATTTCTGGCTGCTGTTTCTCAGTTTCAGATAGAGAATGAATAAAAGGCAACAGCATGATACAGTGATGCTTGATATTCTTTTGGTTTTGACATTCAGCAACTACTTTGTGCTACAGTAGACAGTAATTGTGTTACAACTCTAAAAGGAAAAGCAGGAACTGGAGACATTACCAATAACGTGAAAAATGTCTCATAGAGCCTCTGAGACAACAGAGGCAAATTATCCATCCCCACAGCACAACTTTATTGACCTATTCCAACAGCAATAAGATATTAAAATTTGTTTTCTTTATAATGAGCGATAGATGTGTGTGTCATAGTCTCTGAGCCTTGGCTTTATTAGATACCCTTTTCTCTGGGTTTCATACTTGAAAAGTATAAAAAGCTAAAGTTACTCTGGAGCTGCAATCTGTTTGAGCTGTTGACTTTGATATATGATGCTGCTAATCCTTTCACTGAAGACCTATGATCTTTTTGCTGTGTATAGCAGAAGTTTTTCAAAACGAAGAGGTCATGGGCTGTGTCAAAAACTGTTTCTGCTTTGCAGAAGTCAGGGAAACAAATATTCATGTAGAGCTGATGTTTTTATTTATTGCCTTGCTCACATTGCAGAAGAACTAGTGCTGATCTTGCCTAACGGGCCTCAGTTTGCAGGTGTTGTGAAATAAGAAGGGTTTGGATGGGAAGATTCTTGGAGGTCTTCTCCAGCTTTGGGGAGAACCCAAACCATAAAGTAAATCTCCTTTAAGCTTAGTCTTGGCTTGGGGATAATAGCTTGTTTCGTTAATGACCCAAGAGCATCAGAAGTGTTAGCTGGCCCTCCTTGACTGAGAGTCCATGCCAGGCACAATCAGAGGCTGGGTCTCCAATAGGCGTAAACAGAGCCTAGCAGAGCCTTAAAATTCAACAAAAGACCATTGCACTTTTCCTTTGTGCTGTAAAAAATAGTAGAAGGTAAAATAAATGCCAACATTTTCTTCCTTCTTCTCCAATAGATCTATGAAGAGAAATTTGAGGAATTCCTTCTCTTTGGTACATTTTTTGAAGCCACAATGATTGATAGGAAGTTTGGGGACAAGCCAATAACCTTTGAGGTGTCTGTTGGTAAGTGTATTAAGGTCTGACCCACAGGAGAGAGGGAGTTCAGGAGCAAGGGAACGATAGATGTTATTGACCAGTGTGTCTCAGGGCTCAGGAATCAGCTTCAGAGTAGAGCTTACATTTGAGTTAAACCCTGATTTTCATTTCTCTGGATAACAGTCAAGCTGGGCATACTGATGGCCACCTGTCTTGCTCCCCAAATGCCCTGTATTAATAGAAATCCTCTCCTCCAATCTACACATCAACTTAGATAGTATTTACCCTCTTAATCACTTGGGAGATCAAACTCAGATAATTTACTTCAGTCAGAGTTCATTCTGTAGTGTCCATTGCAATCAGTCCCTGGCTGGGAGGGAGCCCTTTGTGGGGGATGATCCCCATCCATTGCCTTGGCAGCCCCATTGTGTTACCTCTGAGTCTGTGAGTGTGACGGGGGGTGAAGTACACCCAAGACTCAAGTTGCAGGCACCACCTGGTCCTAACAGCCTCCTGGTAAGTCCTTTCCTGTTCCAGGGGAAAGCAGGACCATACACCACTAGTTCCACATTGTGGAGCTAAATTATCCCTGGAAGTAGACTAAAGTGAAAATGAAGACATTTTCATGAAGATTGAGTGCATATTTTCAAAGTAGAAGAACTTTCTCTTAAGAGAGAAGCTTGAATTGGTCTCATTTCCCTTGCAGGGATTTGATTATCTCTGTACCAGACCCACCAAGGGTTCAGGTGCACCGTAGCACCCTGGAACTTCCAGTCTTTGTGCTCGTGTCCATGACTGTGCTCAGCTGTAAGGCTTTGTGTGCAGGGAGAGATGCTGTGAAAAACAGGGGAATCAATGAGTGATACTGATTCCTGCTGAAACTTAGCAGGAAGCTGAGCTGAGAATGACAAGAAACTCATTTAAATAGTTGGGCAAGAAATTACAGTGTTTCTTGTCAGAATTAATACTAAAGATGAATCTGGCTCTGAATTCTGGACCTGAATGCCTATTATCCACCTGTGTAGCTGAAATTTGGACCCAAACTTGGCAAGTTGTCATTATTTACACAAAAGGCTGAACCAAAAATCCAGATCAAGATGTCATATGGGGTGATTCAGCACATTCTTCTCCTGCAGGGAATGTTTTCTGTCTGTCTCTTTTAAAATCTGTAATTATCAGTTTGATGGATGTACCTCTTTCCCAGTGCTGATAATTGCACTTTAAGGCAAAATCCTTTTAGGGAAGATGATTGCATCATTAGCAGAATTGTCTGGCATTAGGCTTGAAGCTGGGGCCCCAAAGTGTTGTTATTACTAGCTCTGCAAGCTAATTTGCAGAATTTACTTTTCTGAAAAAGAGTTTATCACTTCTGACATCAAACTTTGAAATGATCATCCATATACTGTGAAGAAGACATACATTTTCTGTGTGAATCAATCCCATGTCAGGGCTCCTGAGTATAGAAATATCAACAGCTGTATTGTTTTGGTTTCTGAATTACTTTGGCAAAGCTGAAGGTCCTGGGGGCCAGCAATCAGAGGATCACATCACTAAGTGTTGTGATATGCTAGGTGTATGTCACATGGCACAGGTAAGGAAGCACTGTACTAGAACCTGACATTCCAGGGACAGACATAACATGTCACAAACTTTATAAACTCTGGTGTGGTTAAAATAGCTAAATGAAGAGAGGAGACAAAGATTTTCCACTGGTATGACTGGCCATTTTCTTTTTTTAAAACCTCATTCATGTTTACCGCCTCCAAGTTAGACATCTCCTGTAACCCTGGGTCTCTAGGTAACTTTGGAAGTACTACTGATGGGGTGTCAGCAGGAGCTGGAGGGAAAAAGAAGACACCTAATGGAGAAGCAGAAGAAAGCCTTCTGCATGAGCGGGAAGATGACATTTCTGGTGACCTTGGAGTACCTCTGATATCTACCACACTCCCTGAGAAGCCACTGATCACAGGTGGGAACAGGTGAGGATTGGTGTTTCAAAACCTCATTATGTAGGACTCTGGTTCTTATTTTATCATTCTGTGGGACTCATTGATGAACCCGGGCAGCATTACGGAGTATGTGTGAAATGGAGGCTTTCACGTCCTCAATTACATCTTTCACAACAGTAAATTTTCTTGTCTTCACTGAAGTGTACAGGCCCTGAGCTATTTTATATGCATCTAATCTTGGCCTCATGGGCCCTTGAACCCTTTCTGAAGTGTTGTGTGTTACACCAGCTGTACACTGGAAAGCTGCAGCAAAATGCAACTTCTTCTTCAGTGGTTTAGGGTCCCACACTGTGATCACAAGTAACACCCAGCCAATGTCCAGCTCCAGAAGCACAATGTCACAGGTGAAATATTGAAATCTGATCAAGGCAAAGTCACCTTCCCAGAACACTTTCTAGGGCTAATAATTACAGATACAGACTTTAAAAGCGAGTAGTAACAGAAGTAGGAGAAAATAGTCATTGAGAAAAGAAAGGGAGCAACAGATGAAAACATGCAGAACAGTTCTTCTAAATAACCTTGTTTATAAATAGAATTGTAAAGGTTTATTTCATTTGAAAGATGATAATAAAAAAGAATATTTTCTGTATTGTTTTGGTAGGTAGAATAGTCCCCAACATTGCCAAGACTAGATGGTACTTCTTTCTTTAGAAGGCCAAGCAGTCTACAGACATAAGGACCAGGAGGAAAATATCAGCCTGGATCTGTTTGATGTCTGGATGCCTCTAAATTTAAAAAGCACTTTCATTCTTTTCTGCAATCAATGGTTCACTTAGATTAAATAAGAGCTAGTGAAAGAAAACAAGAATGTATATATGGTAAAAAATTCTGGTTTTTCAGCAAATAAAAAAAGAGAGGGGAAAAAACTCAGTGCTTGATAGAAAGACAGCTGCCTTTCCTTGTTAATAGAACTGCAAATTTGGGTACATGCAGAGGGTTATTATCTTCTCTGACAGAAGCTGGGATGTTTTTAGTTTTCTTTTAACAAGAATTTAGATTTAAAGAACCATTGTAAAAGAATGAATCACTCTTCAAACCAGCTATTTGCTTCTTGGCTTGGTCCAGTATTAATAAAGTTTTCTCTCATTAAAGATCCCTTTTCCTCAAATTTATGTAGAATTCTGCATCAATTATTCCCTCCTGTGCTATTTAAAACAGTTTGGTCAGCCACAGACACCAATTAATGAGTTTTTCAGTCTTCTCATAATGGCATCTTGGTGGTCTCACCACTGGATATTTTTAGTATTAATAAGTACTTAATGGAATATCCAGTAGTTTGGATAAACTTCATTTTAGATTCATAAATAAACCATGGAAAACAAAAAGAAGAGTATATTTTGGAGATTAAAACCACTAACTAATGAAAGGAACAGGCAGAGCAATAAGACTTCTAAAGCAGACACCATGAAACTGCCAGGAGTTTCCACATTTATGTCAAAACTTAGACTAGGGATAAGCTCAAACTGAAAAAGTGTTTCCTCAAAATTGTAATAGTGGGAATAATAGACATGAAATTTCAGTTTTCATTTGAATTTTTTCATGGCTATGTACTCTTAGTAAATGCAATTTAAAAGTTCATAAGCTCTATGAATGATTTTTCTCTTCTGAAAGCACCAAAATTAATGACATCCAAGGCCTGTGTAGCTCTGTTGTACACCAAATTCAATGGTAGGTTGTAGGTTATTGAGGAGAAAGTAAATGGAAAATTCTCATTCTTTTGATATCACATAGAGCATTAAAATGAAATAATAGGAAAGATATCAATCTTTTTAAATGGGAAAAAATCACACATAGACCTCTTTGGGAGGAATGGAAGTTTGGAGTCACTGATATGACACTCAAGAGCAAAAAGTGATTTGGTTTCTAGGGTCTTGGCTTGGTGATCTAACACCTGTGTCCAGTTCTATCTGAAATCACTGAGACTGAGGCCATTAGAGCCATGGACAGAAGAACATGAAGTGGTTTGCAAATGTTCATACACATTAAAAAGATCTCCACTGCCCCATCATTGGTAAAGAAAATGAGGAGACCTCTACAGCTAAATCCAGTGTGGCTGAGCAATTAAGTTTCATAAGGCTGTAATATTTATATAAAGAAGGACAACGTGCTTATTGGGTACATGGACTTGGCATAGGACCTACTGCAGACCTAATCAAAACATCAGCTTTGTAGCAGGTCTCAGAGACTCTGGTTATGCTGCCCTGCTGCTCAGGTTTTTTAGTGCAACTCACTCATGCAGCTGAACATGCAAAGAAAGCAGAGGTACAAGAAGAGTCAGTATGAAAACTTGGACTTAAGATCAAAAGAGAGAGAAGAGAGAGTGGTGGATGCATTTTAACACTGAGTTATTATGAGTTTGGTGTCACTTTTACTAAGCAGGCCTTTCAGATCAGTTTCTGACAGGGAACATCAATCTCCACATACTCTGAAAAAGAGCACATTGTGAAAGTAATGTGGTGTTGAGACTCTGCCATGGCTCTCCCACTGTGCAGTGTGTAGAACCATTGCTTTTGAAGATGTGATCAGATGTTAATCTTTGCTTCTTTTTCCCTTGTAGTTTCCCATCATTCATAGGAGGTATTTCAGAGTATTTCAGAGCTTCTCTGCATGCCTTTTTGTTTGGCTTTTCTCCCACCCTGGAAAGCACTGAAATTAGATCCATTGACTTCAAATTTTTTCTCTTCAGGGATCTCACTGGTAGCATAAGTGATGTTTGTGTTTGCTCTTCCCACGATTTACTTGTTAGCGTGTGAGAATACATCCTGTTGTGTCTACAGTTTCTGTGCTGTGAGAGCACCAAACAATTTTTCTTTGCTCTGCCTCCCGTTGAACTGCTCTGTCACCTTCATGATCTGCTCCCTACCTTGTTTTCACAGGAACTACCAGTACCTGCCATTTGATGAGAGGAAGCCCTGTATCTGTGTAAAGAGCTACTGGGGCAACCAGACCTTTCGGCTGTACTCTTCCAACACTCTTGAGAAAATGGCAGATCACCTGGTAAGCGGCAGCCATCCTCCCATGTGTTCAGATAAGTATAGCAGTGAGAGACCACACGTCCCAAATCAGACCTTCAAAATTCCCCCCAGCTGCATTCCTTGTTGTTCATTTTGTGAGAAAGCAGTTGATATAAACCCTTTCCTTTTTCTTTCCCTCAAATTGCTTTGAACTCTTAGACCTGCTCAAGTATGCCCACCACAACTATTTTTTTTGGCCATAGGTCTACCTTCTTTCCTCAGCAATGGAAATTCTTTGTAAAAACATTCAAACAATTAAATTATGAGATACAGAGTAATTTTGTCTCCTATGGCTCTTCCTCTAATGTCTTCTTGCCACATATTTATGCTGGGCGCTCCTTAAAGGCCAATATTTGCTCTTAGTTTTCCTAAAACATTGACAGACACTGAATGGCATATCATCTCATGGATAGTCTGATATCCTAGTCACAGTGTTTTCCCATAATTATGAGGTTTTTTCTACTTTTCTTTAAAGTTGACTTCAACAGTCTCAAGAAAGTAGGTTTTGTTGTTTTGTTTTGGTGTTTTGTTTGTTTTTTTTTTAAGTGACTCCTAATGTTGAATGCTTTAATGTGGGGCACTCAGATTTAAAGTCTGATTCATCCCTCATTTATCCATATATATTTCACGAACAACAACACTGAAGTCATACTTATGCAAGGTTGTTTTAGGAGAAGAGAGTGACTTATAACCAACTTATTTTGGACTCAGGTATTTGAATATTAAGCATCTGAATATATATATTTGGAGAGATAATGTTTGTCAGTGCACCTGAACACCCACAGGCCTTGCTGAAAATCCAGATATTTATTTTAGTTTTTAAGAACAGACTCCATTCCTCATGGATAACAGTAGGTTTTGTGATGGGCCTTACATATGGATTCAAGTGACCACTGAAGTTTAAGATGTTAACTCCAGCAACTTGATAAAGTTAAGCAGCAAGATTAGAAACAGAACCAAGAAGAACTAATTTTTTTTCTCCTACCTAGAGGCTAATGTTTCCCACTGATTTATCTTCCTCAAAGCAGTAAGAACACAAAGTTGCTCCAAGCAGTAATAGCTTGGACAAGTAATTGAAAAGACTGGGAAAAGGTCAAAATATATCATGCTGCTGGAGTCTTTTCTCTATGCTCTTCAAGTATAGTGATATATCAAAGGTTCTTTCTGTCAGGCCACAAAATCGCCTTCCTCATTCTTGCTAGTCATAAATGGTGCTGTAACACTGACAGAATAACAAAGTGCCCTCATGTGCATAATGGCTTTCTCATGTGTTTTTCATAGGAAGAATCATTAGAACAAGTAAAGGACTTGATCAAGGTTTCAGAGACTGCCGCTGAGGAGAAAATGAAGAAGACTCTAAATGGTTTTATCAATCAAAGCAGGTAATAACATTTACTGAATGCATACAGAAAATCAAATTTAATGTTGGCTACAAATTCAAGGCTAGACAAGGAAACTGATGATAATTAAAAAAAAGTATAGTAAACTTACTGAGACATATATTTTATTTATTTTACTGTAAAAGTAAAGGCCTTCCCAGATTGCAGTTTCTATTTCTATTTAGAGAAAATATTTATTGTTATTTTCCATATTCAGTATTGACAATAGATGACTGCCAGTCATTGTCATATTATTTTGGCTTTCAGAACTCTAAGAATATGTTGTATATGTGATAAGTAGGATTTAATAAAGTGTGTGATAGATACACTGTAAAAAAAACCACAACCAAGGTTAATGTAAAAACAAAGGATGCCACATACTGGTGTAGGTCCAGTGGGCTCTGCATCAAATGACATGATTGGGCTCAAAATAGATATAACCCCTTATTTCTAGGTATTATTAACCCATTTTTGTGAAGTGTGGTGCAGAGGTTTTGGACTCTATTCCTTGAATCTTATAGATACAATATTTCAGAGATTTTCAGCATCTTTGTCTTCTGGTTCATGTACTGCAGCAGATAGAACATTCCAAAGTATTTTAGCACACTAGTGTTCTCACATTAAAAAAATAACAGATTTTAAAACCCTCTTATTCCTGTGTCCTAGGGCATTCATGGTCATTGCTGAAAAGAAGCCCAAAGGGTTGAGCTACACTGCTTTGGACAAAAAGAGGCTCATGCTGTTCAAGCAGGAACTGGTATGTGCTGTTCTTTTCCTACAAGCATTGATGCCATGATGATTGCTGAAAGCACACTGCTTGTTTTTTTCTATTTTATTTTCTATTTCATTGAACCATAAGGAAATGCTTTGTGATTCATGTGAATATAGTATCCATGAGCACTTATTTTAATAAATCCCACTATGCTAAATAAAGGGTTGTTAGGTACACTGAAATGAATCAGATATTGTTTTTAAATACCAATAAGACATGATAACGATATTATTTTTCTCATCCATGCATCTTAAAATAGAATGATACTGAGTTCAGTGGAAAAACACCAAATTTGCACTCCTGTGGTGGTGCTGAACTTCTAGACTAGTAAAGTCTGGCCTTTAATATTCCTGGACCTAGTAATCTCATCCAGGGAACCAGTGAGAAAAAACCAAACTAGGTGGAGGTCATCTGAATATTGATTACATTTTTTTTACTGTTTGTAGCACAAAAGATTGTGCTTTCTGTCAGGATCAAGGCCTGGTACTTCCAGGTAGCAATCCCATGTTTTTTGTGACTTCTGTATGTGCACTATACAGACAAATAAAGGCAAAATGGGGGCCATTCAATTTTTATGTTGTCCAGCTCCAAAGTTTCTGCTGTGACAAAGAAATATTGAACAAAGTGTCTCCCATCTTCTCTTTTCAACATGAATCAAAGACTATTTCTCTTCGAGTTCAAACTACTTGATAAGGGATGAAAAGTATATATTGTCTTTCTTCACTGCAGGAAGCAATGTCCAGTGATGCCAAGGGAATTGTTCAGCAGCAGAAAAAGAAAATATCACTGGATGAAATGATTCGTGACACTCAGAGCTTTATAGAAAAAATTCGATTCTTGGTTGATGAGGTAATCCACACAGAATTCACAAAAATTTAAAATCTAAGACTTGGCTTTGATTTTCCTAATCATATCAAGAATAACTTCTGGCTTGGCTATCTAATGAGTTCTCCTTCAGATATCTGGACCTTCTTCTCTTTTGCATTAAATGGAGCTGTTATCAAACCAGGGTGGGAAACATTGGGCTGTGTGGTATGGAGAGGATGCACCACAGATATATGTTTTTAATAAGGTCATCCCATACCTGGTGGCCTGGAGAAGCCAACTTTCTCATATGAACTCATGTCTCCACCTATATGGACACCTGTATGGATTTGGACTGATATGAGCTCAGGGTGCTTATATTATTTAGCCTGAGAGTAACAGAAGGATTAATATATTGGGTTGGGCCAAAATTCAGCCTCTGGAAAGCTGCTTGTGCTAGCAAACCAAAGAAGGCCATGGCTATTCCCTGGCTCAGAGAGCAAGTGGTACAGTGGCATGGTTTGCATTCTACACACAAATTCTCCTCCTTCTAAAACAGAGTCACCCTATTTCTTTAGGGAACAGCCCCTTGGCTGGTCTTTTTTCGAAACCACACTGAAGCTTTGCTTGGGGAAACATTACCTGGGACAGGGCAAGGCAGTCTCACTGAGCATCATCACAAGAAGAAAAGATGATCATAAACCAATGTTTGAGCTTGGTCCTGGTCCTTTTTGGTTTGCTGGTATAGAGGAAATTGATGGTATTTCCATGGTAGTTACTTGTGTGGTCTGTGGTTAAGTTATTTCCTGGGACAGAGCCATACCCAGATCCTTAATTTTAGTTTCTCCTGAAATAACTTATGAAGTGGGTGCTCCTTAATCACTGTACAAAGCTCTTTACCTTCAGCTGTAATTAGAAATTGAGGTGTGGACTGCAAAGCATGAAGTGACAGCCTCATTTAGTTGAGGGGTACATCTGTCATACAGGAGCATGAGGGCATCAGCTCTTAGAGTGTTTCAACAAACATATGATGGTGGTGGCTCACAGAAAGAATCCAGTTCTTCTGAACTAGAAGAAGGTTCATAGTTCAATATACTTCATTTAACAGCCACAGAATACAGTGCCTGATGTGTTCATCTGGATGATCAGCAACAACAAAAGAGTGGCATATGCAAGAGTCCCAGCAAAAAACATACTCTACTCCCCAGCAAAAGAGCAGAGAGGCAAGGACTGTGGGAAGATTAAAACTCATTTCCTGAAAGTAAGTCTGTGGCACACTGCAAACACAGGTAATGCCTGAGGAGCATTTGGTACTCAGATTTCTTCCCAGGATAGTATTTTACAGATTAATCTTTGTAATGGAAAAATATGTACAGATTTGTATCCACCATTTATTAATATTTGCTTCCTACATTTATGCTTGTCATCTTTAAGCACTCTGTCATTGCCAGGCTTTTGATATATGAGTAATTAATTCCCTCACTACTTGTTATGACAAGTATAGAACATTGTTTATTAGTCTGTATATGTAAAAAAATAGAAAAGGTATAGCCCCTTTGCTGGCAAAAACATCAGAATGCAGCACATGAAAGTCTGGGAGAAAACTGACGAGAGATCAGCATTCGGCAACTCAGTGAGGAAACCTAGGTATTCAGGGGTAATACAGGAATTATTTATACTTTCTGTTTAAAACATGTTTAAGTTTGTGCAATATTTGTCCAAAATCCTGTTAGGGATTATTCATGTTGAGGAAAGCCCAAGTGGATATACTCCTACAAAGGCAGTGTGACCAGAAAGTACCTACAGTAGAATATTGTAAATGTTACTGTGACCATCAGGAAAAACCCAAATACTCCAGAAAACAGTAACTTCTTATAATGATTTTTAGTGGTTTTTCACCTTGGACTTCTGGGAATACTCCCATAAAGAACAGCTAAAGAGCAGATGAAAACATCTAAGATCCCAAGAGACTTGCCACAGGTACTTGCTAAGCAAAGTACTATTTGCCCGCATGAAATAAAATATTCCTCAATTAACTATCCAGCCCCTTCAGTATCAAGACTTACCTTAGGAACAGAAAATACTAAACTCTGAATTGAGCAGATCTAGATGAAGTAGGAAGGAAGAAAAAGGAAATAATAGGTCAAGACTAGTAACATTTTACAGTGGAAATGTTTTCTGACCTGGCCAATGGAGTAATATTTTTAGTAATACATGGGACTAACTACTGGAGACCAGCAAAACTGCATGCAATGGAAAGTGGGCTGAAGTCTGGGCAAAGTAGGGCATAAGATAGCACTTATGTGTGTGCAGCTATAAGATAGCCTGCACAAAACTCTGCATATTAGGTAGCATGCAGTGTACATAGACTGTTGAGCAAACTACTAATTCCTTCCCTAAGAATCACAGAAGTTTCTTGTGCTACATGAGTCTCAGGGCCACTCACTGTGGAGAAATGCCATTTATCAGTATATCAGCTCAGAGAATTCTTTATTTTATTCTGTCTTGGTAAGATTTAGCACCCAGCCATCTCTCTTGAGTTTGTTGGTGATATTGGATTTTTTCTTCAGCTCCCAGGCAAGCGCCCTCTGGGCTGGACTGTGCAGGCAAAGGTGGACATCTACCTGTGGCTTGGACCTACCAGCTGTGCCCACAGTGCCATGGAGAATTTGCCTGTAGGATATGAGATTGAATTACCATCTAACACCAACTCAGGGCACAGTGTGTTGCCCTCACCTGCTTGTCTGCTGTATAAAAGTAAGGCACTCTTTCTTCTCCCTATTAACAATTAAGAGAAATGGCCCCAAAAGCTCCAGCTCAGAGTGTGGCACAACCCCTATATAAAGTAACTGTTGTAAGATGATAATGGCTTTGCTTCTTCTCATCAGAAAACGCTGGCTTCGTTGCCACGCCATCAGTTCTGCCACTGACGCTTTGTAGATGTCAGGGAAAGAAAGAACTTGTTTGCTTGCATTTCCTGTTCCCTGTCCCTTGGATGTGTCTCCTTGTAGAAGCAGCATCCCTCAGTTCTCCTGATGATGCACAGAACACCTAGTAGATAAAAGAATGATGGGAGGTAAAAATTGGCACTTAATGGCCTTGCAGTAGAGACCTACATAATTGATTTTAAATGAATTCAGATGTCTTGCACCACTTCTGAGTGCCTCAGGTGTTTCTTTAGTGAGACAGCACTAGCAACAGTTCCCCTTGTCAGATCCTGGTTGGAGAGCAGCTGATGAATCCTGCCCTCCCACCCGTGTGCTGCACTGTTTCCATGGAGCTGATGTTGCTGTTTTCTCTGCCCTGATGCAGCCCCGCACCTCTTCCAGCTGAGAGCCCACATGTACCAGGCCAGGGGGCTCATTGCTGCTGACAGCACTGGGCTTTCTGATCCTTTTGCAAAAGTTACTTTCACATCCCGCTGCCAGACCACAAAAGTAAGTTCCAAAGCCTCTTTTGGTGACTGAAACTCTTTTTTTCTTTCTTTCTTTTTTTTTTTTTTTTTTTTTTTTTTTAANAACAATTAAGCTATGCAAAGGGAAAAGCTTGGTTTTGCAAGGAGGTACCTAGCAGGAAAAGTTAGATGCCTGCTGTTAAAAAGCAGATCCTGAGAGTCCACCACAAACAAGGCAAAAGTTTACATGTTACCCACTACTCTAACAAGAAGTGCAGCAGTCCTAGTTTATTTTAGCTCAGATATCATATTCTCTGGGACTACTGGGACTTTGTAGCAATTGTACCTTTCTTCATGTCTTTATTTGTGTGTTTTAAATTTGGATTGTTGTCATTGCTAGGTATAAATATGGGTATAAGGATGAACCCTCATGTCTCCCTTTTCCTCTAGCCTATGTATTCAGTCATTGAGCAGAGTGAAGACCTTTCTGTGGCTTCTGTAGCTGTATGAGCCAGCATGGCCCTTTGTGATGGAATGTGGCAAAGCACACTGGTAGTTTTAGAGCATTAAAATGGAAATGAGCTAAAACAGACAAGCGGGAGACTTAAAGGCTGCTAAAATATGCCCAATAAGGAATGGTCTCCCATCTCCCTCAGGAAACTCCAGGGATCAAATGGGCTCCTGTGTGGCCTCTAGAGAGAAGTGGAAACTTCTACAGAGTTTCAGAAAGAAGGGTTGAGGTACAGCCTGGGCAAGTGAGCAGTTCCTCACAGAACATGGAGACTGACCTTCAAAGGTCCTGAGCGCTTTACAACTACCCTGGAGTTAAAATTGGGCAGGAATTCTGACAATCATGCCACAAACAGAATTTGCTGAGCCAAATGTGGTCTTTGGTTTCACACCAAATACAGCCTTGCTTCAGAAAAAATATTCAACCCTCCCATCCAGCCCTTCCCCCTAAAACTTCACAGAAGACTGTTTTCATGTAATTAATTTTAAAATCCCTCTGACATTTTATTCTGTTACAAAGCTAATTCTGTTGCATGTGCCAAAGGGAGCAAAAATAAAAACCTTTCTCTAAATTGTAAATGCCTGGTTGTGCTATTTTGCCTAAGGGTTAATAATTGACTTTTTCTTGTAATGTGATTTTAACTTCTAATAGAAGATGGTGAATGAATCCCATTAAATTAGTGTCTAGATGCACCAGATTCTGGAAAGTACAATTTGGCCCAGGAAAAATACGTGTTTATAGGCACAGAACTGTTAAGTTTATTCACTGCCTGAATAAAATATTGCAGCTGATAACTTGCATGTTTTCATAAGGATGTCAGCCAAGTGCCAATAAATGGTAGCAAAGAACCTTATTTCCATTCAAAAGAATGATAGCAGGTTATGAGTAATTTTGCAGTTGGCACATTTTTCCTCTTCAACTGTTATCTTTGTTAAATATATTTTCTGCCTAGACAGTTAAAATATTCTCTATGATGAAATGCTATAAGCATCCACATAATTCAAATTACAACAAATTAAAAACTTGTGATTTCTTACAAGTGGTTAATGAAAATATCTTTTTTCTTTTTCATAAAGTGTTAAGTGTCATTACACAGAACTAAAAGTAAGATTAAAAAAATGTGCCCTGCAGAAGTGAAAGCTGGCTTCACTTAGGGCAAAAGCTTTATTTTAATAGCACTTGGCATATGCTTTCCTAAACCAACAGCTTTCCTCTAATACTGAAGTTTGTCTACACAGACTGGCTGTCATGTATTGATATGCTTGTTAGGGATTTGTGAGGCAAACAGAGAAATGGAGAAATTGGAGGTACCAGCCTCAAAGTGAAAGATTCGTATTCTCCTGGATGGAGGAGCTGCTGAAAAATGTGATGTCAGACACAGCATTGTTCAGGCTGTGGAAAAGGAGTCACCAGCAGATGAGCATGTCCTGCTGAAGGACACTCAACCAAACAGCTCATTAAACATTTCCTCTCTTCCATTAGATCATTTCTCAGACATTATCCCCCACATGGAACCAGACACTGCTTTTCAACAGCATTGTGCTTCATGGTGACAAAGAGGAGATCGCCCAGTTCCCACCGGAGATTGTCATCGAGCTGTATGATGATGATGCAGTGGTAAACTCAAAATTCTTCTCGCTAAAAACCTGGGCTTTTACATCCTACTGCAAGCATGAAAGCAAAGCTGAGTCACTGAATAGGATTTAAATGGCTCACCTTGCTGAATAGAGCTCAGTGTTACCGTGGTTTGCAGTTTAACATCTGAGAACAGCTCTGAGATTCACTACATGGCATTGCACAGACATGGCCTTGTATTTTCCCCAAGTGAATCTTGCTGACAAAGATCAGCTTACCAAAATCAGAAGCATCTTGCCCCCAGGTCCCTTGAATACTGCTGTAAATATTGTACCTAAGTCTGGGTCAAGACCATGCAAACTGATGCAGTCTCACTGACTAAATATAGACCTCAGAAACTGGATACTCTGAAGAGCTAATAAGTACTCAGCTCTTCCTCTTCATAGCTGCCTTGTATCTTACCTTGGCCTTTCCTTCAGAAGGTTTTTTGTCATAAATCCTAAGCTCTGCAACATCTTGTCTCCTATAACCATTGTGAAATCCAAATGCATTTGACCCCTGTATTCTCCTTTATTTAGGGTAAGGCAGAATATATTGGGTCTACAGTGGCTGCCCCTGTGGTGAGACTTGCTCATCAAAACTACGAACCACCAAAACTTTGTTACCACCCACTGCACTGTGGAAGTCTTTCAGGAGGAGACCTTCTTGCCACATTTGAGCTTCTGGAGGTAAATTTTCATGACAATTACATTTCACACCCTGGGGCTCACAAAAGCTGGCATGGCATCAGGGTCCATGACCATCGTGAATTACTAGGAACTGCAGCTGGAGCCATTGGGCCTCACAGTTCCCATGCAACTCCTGTCACCCCTTCCACCTTGTCAAGGGCCACTGCCCACACACACACCCCTGCCAGCCCTTCACATGCTGTAAGCCTCCTTTGCCTGTCACTTGCCCTGCCCTAAACTGTGCTCTGGCCTGAAAAACTATGAAAATCCCACTGTCACTGCAATGACCTGCTGTTTGAAGTAGCACATGGCCCTGACTACCAGCCTTGAAGCTCCCAGTACTTCTTTCACTCTTAGGAAAATGCAATGGTGAGTAATAAGGATTGGATTAAGGAGGCTGAGTTTTTAGATACCCCTAACATATTAAAAGAAACATTATGTGGTTTCCAGCTGTAAGACAAAAGGAAAATTCAGTCCTGATAGATGTAGGACTGGGGTCTATGATGCTGGGATTTCAGGCAATTTCACTGAAATTTACAGAGCCACCAGTTAAAGGTAAATTCCATCTGCTGAAAACCTACAACAGTTTATTCGGAACTCTAAAATGGGAAAAATGTGGAATGTCATAACATGTTTTACAGATAAAACGGGCTTTTAATCATGATAGCTATTTATGTTTTTGGTGAAAGCCTGTAATATAGCACCATGTGGAGTATTTCCTGACTATGGTGGTGTCACAGGAGAGAGTGAGATCTTCAGACAAAGTTCATTAGAGAAGCCCTCCTGTTGAGTCACAAGGTGCAGAAAGGATCCTCTTGCTTTTTCAACTTCTTCTCAGAGAGGAGCCTGAATGTGGCTGGGTCCGGTCTTAGTCCCAGATTGTCAGTGGTTTAAGTCTAAGGAATTATAGAGGTGTGAGTGTACTTTTCTGTGATTTCACTTTTTGGTGAACAAAAGAGTTGTATTTTATTTTACTATCTTTTGGGATAAAGAAGCAACGCTATTTAGGGGATATATTCAAATATACTCCTAAGAATTCTCTAGAAAGTTGACAACTTCATTTCATGAAAGGAAATGAAATCTTGTGATTTCAATGAGTACCTGATTTGGCAAGGTTTGGTCCATTTTCCTGCACTTTGTCATCCCATTCCATTTTACTGTTTTCACTTTGTTTCAGAATTGTCTTTTTTTTTTTTTTTTTTTTTTTTTTTTCTAAATTTTTTTTTTTTTTTTTTTTTTTTTTTTTTTTTTTTTAAAATTTTTTTTTTTTTTTTTTTTTTTTTTTTTTTCCCAAGCATTTAATTTCATCAATTTCTTCTCTCTCTTTGTTTCACTTTGTTCCCTCATTTCAAGATTTCAGTGAGCATGATTTTGGCCACTTTTGGTTCTTTTCTGTGCACCTCATTTCATCCCAATCCATTTCGTTGTATTCATGTTGTATTCACTCCTTTTCCAAATTATTTTTCAATTTTACTTTTTTTACTTCACCCTATCTCCTTCCAGAGGGTTCTTGTTCTCTGATTTCAATATTTCATTTCCTTTCATGAAATGAAACTGCCAGGCCTCAAAGCACTCCAAGAGCTGATATGCTGTTGGCTTTTCCCAACATCAGGGGATTCTTCATGGTACTCTGTGTGAAGAATGAAAGAAGCCTCTCTCATCACCGATTTATTCTCATCCTGAACCCATAACATTTCCTATGACATAGCATTCTTGATAACTTTGATATGCAGGTGCTGTTTGGTTCAGCTGAAGAGTGTTGTGTATGAAGTGAATGCTCCTTTCTCCTTTCAAAATGAATGCTGTTTCTTGCTGGAGGGATAAAATTAATCTTACAATGAAGCATCCTGGAATTCAGAGAAAGAGTACACTAAAAAAATACAGACTAATGGATACTGAGAGTCTTCTTTTTGCTCAGAATGAACTCAGGCTTTATTGATTTTTTTTTAATCAAAAAAGCAAAATCCCTTTGTAAACCTTCATGCAGGTATTTCACTCTACTGTCATTTGAGTACTAGATAATTTTTCACCTCTTCTTCTCTGCAGTTAATAAATTAATTGATTTGGATTTTTATTGTTAGAACGTAGATCAAATGCGCACATGTATTATTGCTGGTACTTATCTGAATACTCACCTCTATTGCAGATGCTGTTCTAGACATTATGTTTTCTACCCATCTTCTTCCACCTACAAGGTACCAAGGAACACTCCCTTATAGTAATTAGAGTCCCACACAACTGTACATAGACAGATAACCTGGTTAAATGAAGCAGAAGACTTCAACTTCACAGACAATTTGAAAGCTGTATCTCACCAGCTTCACCTGTCAGTAGTGACAAGTTACCTTAGGAACACTGCTGCACTCCAGAAGTTATGCTTCTTTCCCCAGAAGCTGCATATAGAGTACTCCTTAGGTACCATGATTCAAGTGAAAGCTGAGAAGAGCTCTGCCTGTAGGTTGTTCCCTGCTGACACAGCCTGAGCTTCTGACAGGACTCATCATCATGTGCTGGCTTCCACTGTTTTATGTAGGAATTTTCCAAATCAGGCCAGGCTTCAGATCTGTCCTGTTATGGAATGAGAAGGTTATAAATACACTTAAAAATTAGGAAGGTGTTGGGAAATGAAACCAATGAGCTTTGTCACAGAAGGTGCACCAAGCAGGCAGCAAAGCCTGGAGCACTGCAGGAGTCAGAGATGGTCACGCCTCAGAGCCTGCTCTCCTCCCATCCAGCTGGAACAGGGCATGTACGGGTCATACACACCCAAATCTGCTCCTGAACGTGAGGCAGGTTCATGTGCAATCACACACAAAGAACAGAAGTGCTGCCTGCCACAAGAGTTTAGTAGCTGAGCAGAGAAGACTCAGCCCTGATGTTGGAGAGGTTGTTTGGAAGTTCTCATATGGCGAGAGCATCCAATAATGCAGGAACACTATTCCATAGCAAATGTCTCTTCAGCAAATGTGTGCTTTTGCTGATGTGCACTGTCTGGTCACCAGCTCTTTTTAACTAGAATCATATCTAGAATCTTCCTGTGGAAATCTTCTAAGCAGTTTTGCTCGCGATTTCTGTAATAGAATTTCCATGCTTTCCATTTTTAGTAAGTAGAATTGCTATGCTTCAGTACATGCATGTCTTTAGGGCAAACTATGTCCTACTAGGCAAAAGGAGCCTTTTTTTCAGAAAGGCACATAAACCCAATCTATTGAATGCTTTTTCTGCTGTGTGTTTTAGCATCACAGCATGAGAGAGAGCATTTCAAGTCACATTCCTCTCACAGCACAACTGTTCTGCTCTGCAACTTGTCTTATAAAACTATTAAATTGGTGTGTTCTATGTGTCATTATCAACAGATACTTCTTATACTGGTTTTATTCTTCCAAAAACCAGCCTGAGTTACAACTGCTTCATTTTTCAGATTCCTGAGTCTGATCCAGACAGACTTCCCCCACTGGATCCACCAGATATTGGCCAGATTTACCCAGTCCCAGCTAACATACGGCCTGTTTTAAGCAAATACAGGGTGGAGGTGAGATACTTTGACTATTTCCCTTTCCT
Organism: Nicator chloris; assembly: GCA_013400495.1. Classification (NCBI taxonomy): domain Eukaryota; kingdom Metazoa; phylum Chordata; class Aves; order Passeriformes; family Pycnonotidae; genus Nicator; species Nicator chloris. The sequence goes on along the minus strand of WAAE01018331.1, from coordinate 6,843 downwards.
AATCTCATCTCCTTTTATTCTCTTGTTGAACTGTAACAGTAACTGATGATTTTACAATCCTGGATTTACAATAGGATTCACATGAAAATAGCATATAAAGGCATGCAAGGCTGTGCTTCCACTGAGGAAACAGTGGGGCTGTGTCTCAATCCTGACCTGCTGGGAAGGGACTTCTCTTGTGGCAGAGCATGGCTGGTGAACCCACACTGTGCAGCCAAGGAAATGTCCACAGGAGATGGGGAGCTTCCCCTTGCAAATGACATCACTGGAGCTGAAGTTTGGCATCAGCTGTCTCACAAGCTTTTTCTGGGTCCCAGACTTCAGCCAAACAATGCCTTCTGCCTGTGTACAAACGTCTACACCTTCCCCGCCCTTCTCTCTTGTATGATTTGTGTCCAAAGTAGCCTTATATTAGAAATCTGGGAAAAGTGGAAACTTTTGCTATCACTGCAATGCCTGATGCTGCCCAGCCTCACTGTTCACTGCCACTCATTCTGCAGCCTTCACACTGCCTGCCTGCCAGCCCATTTCCCCATGCCAAGCCAGAGTTTCTGCAGGCTAACAGTGTTTCTCTCTGCACAACACAGGTCCTGTTCTGGGGTGTTCGAGAGCTGAAGAAAGTCCAGCTCCTCTCGGTAGATCGGCCCCAGGTTCTCATCGAGTGTGCAGGGAAAGGAGTCAAATCCTCCGTCATACAGAGCTACAAGAAAAATCCCAATTTCACTGGCCTTGCAGACTGGTTTGAAGTGGTGTGTACAGCATGCTGCCCCTTGCCTGTCTGTTCTCTGGTCAGACAAGGTGTTCATTACCAAGATCCTTCCTTTCTTGTCAAGTAATTTCTTCTGTGTCTTGATTAAATACTAAGGGTTGTCGGTTCTCGTGCAAAAGCTACTGATTTGAAGATGCTTTAAAAGACTTCTGTTACAACCATATGATAAAAGGAGATGATGTTCTTCTTTCAAAGTCCTAAATAGAAAAGAAAATACATTGCAATCAACTTTTTACTGATCGGTTGGAACTTGTGAGCAGCTAACAGAAATATATTTAATATTTTTCCTCCTCCTTTCCAATTTTGCTGGGTAGTGTTCAGTTTCCTTTGTTTTCTTTCCATTCTTGCAACTTTCCTTTGTGTATTACTGGGCTATTAAGGGGATTGATCATTTCTGGCCTATGAGCTCAGGGCCATCTCACATTGTCACACCTGCTTTATGAACTGCAGAGTAATGTATCACCTGTTGGTTGGGTTACAAGGGCTGGCACTTTCAGAATCAGTCACCATCAGAATAAAACAGTCTGTTCAATTTGCTCTTGAGAAAAGTATATCAAAACAATCACATGGATACTGAACTACAGTTTCTACAGTACTTTTAGCTTCTATTGTGTTGTCCTAAGAGCTGTTTTCCTCTAGGCAGTTCATCCTATAAGGTGTGTAACCACCCAGGGTCCACATCTTCTTGTTAGGCAAACTGAGGCAGATAGGGTTAATAGCCTTCAACACAGCAGCAGTGGAATTAAGACTCACAACTTCCAATGCTGCATTCCATCCTTCTGAATGCTCCTGATTCTCCCAGTTTATTCTAACAAGAGATGCTTCAATATGAGAGCATGGGATTCATCTCAGCAGCACAATCTGTACAGTCCACTCTGTATTTTAAAGAACAAAGCTTTTTTTGCAGGAAACAGAAATCACATTGCCTATGCTGAATGCATTTTGCATTATGAATATGTTCATAGCTAAGGAGAAGGGAGGGAGGGAGGGAAGAGCAGAAGCCTTATTGCTGTGGATGAGAAATATTCTATATGTGTTCTGTGTTCTCTAGCAATTCTCTCATGCTGCTGTCTGTCTCCTGCACTAGGAGCTGCCTGAAAATGAACTCTTGCATCCACCACTAAGCATCTGTGTGGTTGACTGGAGAGCGTTTGGGAGGAGTACTCTTGTTGGAACACATACCATCAATTGTCTTAAGCAGTTCCTACGTAAATCCCCATTAGGCCCTCAAGCTGCACCTGACAGAGGAGACACTGCAGAAATTGAGAAAGGTAAGTTCCATTCTGACCTCAAATAAAAAGACAATGGACCTTCTTAGAGGTTTACACTTAGGAGTGTGCTTGAGCATAGGATCAAACCCTTAATCACATGATTATTTGATGATCATCAAATGCTATTACAATATTTCTGGTAAAATCTTACCTAACTTGCAAAGTTTCAATCTCAGCTTCACCCGAGTCATCCCAGCCTGCTGAGCTATCCCAAGAAGAACCGTTTTTAGCTGATGACATCTATGCTGAGGTGGAGCAGGGTAAATGGAGAGTGGTAGAGCCAGAGCCATCCCTCACAGCTCTTCCTGCCACTGAACAACAGCACTCTGCCTCTGAGCCAGGGAAAGGGAAGAAACAGAAGGTGGGTACAGCTGAAACTACCAGCTAACTTCCTTCTGCAGTCTTGCAGGCTTCAGCCCTTTCTTATAAAGAGGTAATCTGTTTACCCCAGGTTTAGAGATTTTGGGTATTGATGTTGACACCCACACTATCTTACTGGCCCTCAGGAGAACTAGTTAACAATACAGCTTTGACCCTGCAGAATTTCATTATTTCCACTAATAGATTCTTAAAATACTTGCAGACTCAAGTGGGAGAAGCCAATTTGTATCTGAATGTTTGCCTTCCTTGAAACATCATTATTTATTATCTGTGTAGACTTGCCTATTGCATGGGTTGCTTCTGTGGCAATGTCTCCAATGTTTAAAGTCATGGCATAGTCAGTAGAAAATACAGAGATAGCTTTAATAGTATGATGATCACGATGAAGTGTCTTGGAATAAAAAACAGAGACAGGAATTCATATTGCATTTTATTTCACTCTTGGAGGCTGAAATTTTCTGTGTATACAGATGTTAATGCTTAATGTCATGAGTCAGGTGGTTAGTTTTAATCAGTTCTAGTGCTTTTGCCATCCCTTGGTAGGATATGAAAAAATGCATCCGACGGTCAACAAAGAGGAAAAAAAGAACGATTGCAGATGAATCAGCTGAAAATGTTATTGACTGGTGGTCAAAATACTATGCTTCTGTGTTCAAAATGCAAAAGGTGAGTCACCCAGCGTGCCCAAAACTCTCACAGATGAGCAATGTTGTAAACATAGATTTACTGATGAATGATTCCTTTTCGGTATTACTCACATAATGAGGCGTTTGTCCATCGTGTTTCTCTTTTGAAAGGCAAAAGGAATTTTTTCCACTGAAGGAAAACCTGAAGACAGTAAGTAAATTATTTGCACTTTTCTATTATTTTTCACCAATAGTTTCTCTAGTATCACTTCTCTAATATTTTGCTGGCAACAACAAATGTCTGGTAACAGAGTACTGTTGATATACTGGGCTCTTTCCTCTACAGCTGATCAGATGATGGGCAGGCTAAAACTTCACAGCCAGTGTTCGATTAACATGAATTTCCTATCATTCATGTATCATGCACAAAGATTAGCAGAGTCAAAGTCCTAAAGGATTCAAGTTAGACATTATCCTGATCTTAGGCTGCACTTGTAACAAGTTCCAGAAAAGAAACTCCTCTCAATTTTGAATCCAGTTTGGGATCAGTGATGCAGGAATGGCTTCTGCTAGGAGACTTGTAGCCATGTGTGTTATTTCCATAGCTGGAAAGCTTTATCTAGCTCAGGTTCTAGGAATTTTTTTTTTTCACAAGAACCTGAAATAACTGGCCAGAAACAGACTCTGTGTGTGTATGTATGTATGTATGTCTCCATACATATATAGTCCATGGCTCAACAGGTCCTGCCACAATCAAACTGAACTCTGGAAAATTTTATTTTTGGACAAATCTAACTGCTTGAGAAGGCTGGGAAAATAAAGAAATATTTACTGTTTACACAGAGCTGCTATTCAGAATGAAATCAATCACCTTTTTGTGCCAGAGCTGACCACACTCCCCCAGTGACTGAAATTTAAAGATTTAAAGGAGGTGTTGAGGTTGCTCTGAATGGAAGACATGACCTGAATATCACATGACATCATCTTGGGAATAGCAGATAACGGTGCTTCAGTGATCATCAGGGCTGCTGAGAGATGAGGAGGAAATCAGTTTCTGAGTGAGGCTCACTTGTCCAAATGAAGGAAATATTTACATAGAAAATGTTCTACAAAAATGCGATGTTCATTTACAGTTGTGACATCCACCCACAGGCTGTTCAGGCAGTTGTGGCATATTGGTTCTGACTGATGATTTCAAACCTTCTGAATTCGCTTCTGATCATTTCTGTTACAAATTTTCACCTGTGATGATAAGCATTATAGATACAGGACATTTCTAACATGAAATAGGTATCTCGAAATGTTTAGTGCCATTAAACACATAAGAACTACTCAAAAAATTAAAGTAAACTATCTCAGTGTAACTTTTGAGGGTTCACCCTCTTTTTTGGGAAATCTCCTCTCAGTGTTTGGAGTCTGACTTTAGTCTGGTGTACCTCCTCCCATTTCTCACATTTCTAGGCTTTCACCAGGTGAGATACACCCTATTTTGTGATATCTTTAAGAAGAGAAGGATCATCCTTCCTTGGGTCATCCTGATATCTGAAGTAGCTGTCAGCCTAAACAACAGCTTTCAGTTTTAAATAAACTTTGCATTGTATGTGAACGCTGTTAAGATCTGTTTATTTGCATTGGGGAGTAGTCAGAGAGGGAGGAAAAGGGTGGTCTGGGAGGTGGCCATCACCCTGGAAGGTGGCCAAGGGAGGGGGTCATACAGGACACCATCACACTTGGTCCAACAAGCTCATTATGAAGACTGGTAGCCACAGAGAGCATAAATTGCCACCTCTCTGCCTGGGAGGACCAGTGGCAAAAGAGATGATCCCTACGTCCAGAAGTAGAGGAATAAATAGAGAAAGACCAAGGGGAACTCTTGAAAAAATGTATTTTGCATCTTTGTCTGAAGCATTTTGTGTGCTTTGCTTACTAAAGCATACACGATGTCATTAAATTTCTGCAGATAAGCAGACTTCTGACCACATAGCATTGATCATAGAGGATGAGCCAGACAAAAAGAAGAAGGATAAGACATTGAAAAGGGTACAGAAGGAAACTCCAAACCTAGCAACACTGCAGGTAAGAGAAAAGTAAAGCTGAGGTAAGGCTGTTGTTATTCACTGTCTCTCCAAAATTTGACATCAGCAGCTGAGTTTGGCAAACCCTCCTTACATATATTTCAGACACTTTAAAATGAATAAAACACACTAAATTATAGTGATAATGTCCTTCAGCACAAGGGACACAGAGGAAACTGGGGTCTCATAAGGTGGATGCGGCCCACTTGGTCTTAGACATAGAATTTATTGGTGTAGACAAACCCAGAGAGACTTCAGTGAAATTCAGTTTTGTTGTTTGTATGTAAAATACTGTAGCTGGAAATCCCAAGTTTCATGTAAGAAATATTGCAGCCTATTAAGAATGTCTTAAAAAAGAGATGGAAAGCATTGCTGTGATGGCTAGTGCATCCTCCCTGATGGGAAATAATGCTCAGCTCACATTAGATTTGATTGGGTAATGATAGAAGGAATTCAAAGAAAACTATATGGATTGTGCAAAATGTCTGGAGAGATGAGAGGTTTTAAAAGATTAGGACAGTTTGGATTAGATTGGAGCTGAATAAATGGGAATTTGAAACTGCTGTTTCCATTTTTCAAGAGATGGCACTAGTATAGGCCCTTCTATTTCATGCTTGATAAATTGCTGGGGAAGACTACTGAAAATACATGTTCTTTGAAAAATCGTTTGGTCTTTTGAGCTATCCTAAAGCTCTGTCCCCACAACACTTCATTATTTTCTGCTTTGCTCTCAAGTTTTAACACATTAACACAATAGAATGGGTCAGTTCAACAAAGGCACAGTGCAGCAAGGAAACGGAAGCAAAGAGCAGCACATCCGCAAATTTTCACTCACACCAGTGCTTACAACTGTTCATTTTGGCCCCTCCAGATTCATTTGTACCTGCTGCATTAGTGTTATTTCAACAGCTGGGGAAAGACTTTGGTTGAGGACAAAATTGGTCCTGTTTTAAATGGGGAATTAACTTTTTTCCTGAAGGACTTTTGCAAAACCTTGGTTTTATTAAAGTCTGCATTTTGCGTCAGAAGGAATTTCTATTCATTCTCTAATAAAAAGCTTGCTATAAATATATTCACTGCACCACAAAATATAAGCATTCTTCTATTTTCAAAGATTTATGACGGAGACTTGGAGAGTGAATTTAATAACTTTGAGGACTGGGTGAAAACTTTCCAGCTCTTAAGAGGAAAATCTAATGATGAAGTTCATGCTGATGCTGAAGACAGAATAATAGGAAAATTTAAGGTAAGCTTTAATGTTGATTAAATTGGTAATAATTTAGATACTTTAGGTTTTAATACATATTTCAGGTATGCCAGGGATGAAAGAAATAGACATTGATAGTCTGCTGTAAATAGAATTAGTTTTATTATATCTAGAGTCACGTTTTTTCCTTTCCCATTACATGGTAGAAAATAAGCATCATCCAGCAGCAGGTGTTCACTGCTGCTTTGAAATAAGGAATTACAAGGAGTTTGAAGGAGTTACAAGGATCCAGGGCTCCATCAGGCAAACAGAAAAGTTCAAAGCCTGAGTAGTTATTAGGATTTGTTTGTAGTTTAGAGTAACTGATTATACTCATTGGTATCTCACTTAGCTTGCAATGCAGATTTCTGTACAAATGACTTGTTAGTTGCTTTCAGGCAGTATGAGCTACTCAGCAACATGAGTTGATATTGATTTATATGAGCTGCAAATGATGCCTAAGTTTTAGCTTTCA
>WAAE01018329.1:0-29938 GCA_013400495.1 Nicator chloris | reverse complement strand
CCTTCTCCTACAAGTTTGACTTTTTGAACCCCATGTTTTTTGCCATACCTTAAGGAAGTGAATTTCATTTTTAGTTCAGAAACCACCGAATACAGCATGCTGAAAGAGTAGCTAGCAATGTCAGTGGTAACCAGAGTTTTTCATATGCAAACTGAGAACTTCTAATGCCAGGACAAATTTTTCACTATTTCTCCTCAAATCTTTTCTACCTCTGAGTGAAACTCTGTGATTGGTAAAAAGCTTATCAGTCATATTTTCTTTTTCAGAATTATTTGCCAAAAAGATTATAATAGATTATTTTATCCAGATTGTGCATCACCACTCAGGAATGTAATTTTCCACCAGAAGACAAATAAAGATGTTGTTTGACTCATAGATTCTACATTGGCAGACTTTTTCCTGCTGCAAATCTGGTTTACTTTAGATTTGGGATTAATCCTTTTAAAAGAGGGAGGAATGTGGAATTATAAAGAAGGAGGATTTGCTGCCACTTCTGATATTATTTATACTTACATGGCACTTACAAAGGTGAGGACATGCAGCAGCAAATTACCTAAAATATTTTCCTCAGATCTTCCTTCTGACATCATAACAAAGTTAGCTCCACTCAAACCATTCAATACTCTTTTCAGCATCAAAATTTTATATGAAAAAAATGGTATATCTATTTACTGTATTAAATAAAATGCTGTATTAAATACTTCTCTTATGCCCTGTCATCTTCAGTTTTCCTAAAAGCTCCACTTTACACTCATCGAAAATATTTTCTATTTCTCCAGTGTAAGACCGTAGTTGATTTTTCAAGTCTAAACAAGAAGACCTTGACTGTGATTGTAAGTGACACTAGCCTGTAGTTGGCAAAATATCTTTCAGATTCATGTTTTTCAGGACAAAATGTAACATTGGCTTCAGATGCTGAAGTAAACATTCATTTTGTTTTCTCCTTTTTCAGGATTTGATTACTTTTTTGAGCTTTTTGGTTGGGTAGTTGGTTGGTTAGATTGGTTTGGTTGTTTTTGTTTGTTTGTTTTGGGGCTTGTTTGTTTGTGTTGTTTGTTTGTTTTTGCTTTGACAACACTGCCTCTTATTCACAGCCTTGGGTTTAAAACATTCTGCAGGAGAACCATTTGACTCTACTATTTTACCTCCAGGAAACAATTTAACCACTCTCAGCTATTTATTATGTTATCAAACCTTCCTCTGTAACTTCATGGTCAGACAGAAAGAAGAACCAGCCAATCCCTGCTGGGATGAGGAAATCAGTCAGTAACAAAGTAGGGCATTATACAGAATTGGATATTAAAAGAAAAAGGTATATATGTATGCACATGTATACACGCAGATAAATGTGTATACAAATGCACACAAAATCTGTTAGAGCCATCTGGATTTCCAACATGGGAAATGGTTATTTTCTGGCTTTAGTCTTCTTTTGAGGCTCCCATCCTGTCGTTATGTCAGCTTTAGTTACTTCTCCCATGGCCAGAACATGTTAGGTAACTTTCAACTTTCATAATTTTATTTTTAACCTCAGTTGCACCTTTTTTATGTCTTACTTCTGTCTTAGGGATCTTTCATAAAAGAGTACACTTTTCTCTCTTGAAAAAAAACAAACCAACAACATAACACATCCTTATATATATTTTTACTTCATTTTCCTGTGTCTCCACCATTTCCAAATTTGTTTCTAAGTTCATTCAGGGTTTTGTCAAACTCATTTTTGTCTTCATACCCAGCAAAAGTCATGCCTTGTATAACAGTAAGAGGAAAAATAAAAACAAACCTGTCTGCAGAGAATCCAGGTTGAAGTGTAAATCCATTTCCATTGGTGTAAACTGACTTATCTCTCATGAGATGCCAGTTTTCTAAGGCTGTCATCACAGCAGCAAAGTCAGGTTGCAAAGGGAGGTTTTGATATAGGTTGAATGTCCATCAGTTAGTGCAGAAAGTTTATACGCTGCTGAGCAAGCTTAAACCCTTGTTGTAGAGGACAAATCCCTTATTTATCATCTCATTTTTCACTTAATTCTACATAGGATTAATTCTTTAATATTAATGTTGCATTTGTATACTTTAAAAGAAAAATAGCACATATATATGTATTATAAATCAGTTTATTAAGTCCTTTTACCAATAATTTTTGGTAAATCGCAGACATTTTTTACCATTTTCTTCTGTAATGTAAAATCTGGTCATCCCTTGGTAGACTCTGAATATGTGTCTGCTATAATACAGTTTAATAGCTTTATTTATGACAGTCCTTTGGAGACTCCAGCAACTGTGTGCAGTCAAGATTGTTCAAGCCATTATAATATAAGATTGTATTACAGTGATTTGAATGGATAAAAGTTCTTTCATTTCCAAAAGGGAAATAAATTGTTAGACACTGTTCTGTAATGTATGAGGACAAATGTGTTCCTTTAGTCCCCCAGACACAGCGTTGTATTTTCTCGAGCAACACTGTTGCAAAAAATAAAATGCATAAGAACTAAGAGGCTTAGTGAACTAAAAGTACAGGAATTATCTATTTATTTATTTACTTATTTTGTAGCGCGAAATGTTGTGTATCAACTCAGGTACCTTAAAAATCCTTTGTTTGGGGATATTCAACAGTTTAACCATGGAGACATTCCTTCAATTTGTCTCCTTGAAAAATGTCTGAATCTTACAGAATTGGCTACTAAAGTCTACCTTGTGCAGCGTTAGTTCATTATTATATGTGAAGTTCACTTTGCAGTAGTCCTTCATTATAAACGTCATCCTTCACACCTTATCTACAAAAGTCCATTTTGACTAGAAATTTGAAAGAGTACAGCTGTGCAACCCATTTTAAAACAGTTAATTGATTCCAGTACTTCTAAAGTATACAAAACACTAAAAGAAAAAGTAGAAATAGTTAAAGATTTTCCTCTGAAAGTTAAATTTAAAGTTGTCTGGTGCTAAAATTTTTATAATCACAGATTTACACGTTTGAATAAACTTGGGAAAATTATTACCTTTCTTGGTCATTGATCACAAAAGCATCTTTGTCAACAAAATGTGATTAGGTCCCCTTGAGGTCAGCACATGCTTAAGGACTAATATTTATTTAAGGGGTTTGCTGATGTGAATCTTTCTGCAATTACCATTTCGTCTGATTGTGTTAACAATGCACAGTAATGCTTGTTTGTTCAGGAAAATATTTTGTGCTTACAAACTTGTAATACTTGAGAGAGAGAGAGAGAGTGATCCAGGAGCTAACAGTATTTATGCAACAGGATAGAAGTACTGTTAAGTGCTATTGCCGTGTTGGGCAAACCAAAAGCATAAATAACATAGAAAAACACAGTCTTGGTAGTAAGTGATGTCTGGCCATTTGTCTTAGAAGATTGACATTTCTGTTCTTGATTTATTATTTTTTTTAATTTCCATGCATTAATGTTCTGCACCCAAACCAAACTACGCTAGTTTTTCTTGAATATCCATCTTTTCATTTCATGTAGCCAATAGCCTATCCTTTCAGTCTGCATGCTTTTTTTCCAAGGAAGATCATATTATCAAGGAAATGTCCTGGTTACCATAAGAGAAAATTGAATGCACACACACACAAATACATACACACAGGTGAAAGCAAAGCCCAGCTGAGACTAGACATAGTCCAGTGACTGATCATTTAAGTTGCACGTGACACTCTTTCCTTGTTCTGTTGCACTGCATTTAGATATTGTATGGCTCTCCAGACATGCTATGCATAATTTTACATACCATCTGCTTTACATGCCAGGTTCCATATGTACAATGTATAACCTAAAACCAATATTTTGAATGATTTGAGCTACAGTGGAGGCTTTTGTTCTTAAATTGTTGGATAGAAGAATATAGTCCTAAATAAATTATCTGATGAATGTGTTCTGAGACTAGGAATAAAATTTATTTTGAAAATGTTCTTAAAGGTGTAATAATGACAAAATTCAGGTGACTTTCAAGAATCCCAGTAATGTTGCTTCCTAGGTTCAAATGCCAAGAGACTTGTAAATGCTCGTTACCATTCACTCAACAATCATAGCAATACGAGGGCATCAACATGTTTCAGAGTCAGGCAAGGGACAGCAAAAATAGTCTTGAAATATTCATCTCAATAAAGATGAACAGCATTTACTCCTCAAAAGAGGATGAGATTCATAAAGCTGCTAAAAGTAAGTAATGGTTATTCAGAATCATGTTCTGGAGTTTCCTGGTACTTCATTATCTGGCTTCATTCAACTCTGTCTTAAATACTCAGATCTTATATAGTCTTCATTTACAGGTAAGCCTTAAAAACCTAAATTTCTGTTTTGGAGATTCTGTCCATGAGATCTGCCTGAATGTCCGTACACATCTTTGAAGAAGAAGTACTAAAACCTCAAAACAGAAAAAAAACATAGAATTCCAAACAATGGCTCTCAGACAAACCCAAAGATTTATTCAAATAACATCTTCATTTTTAGAACTGCTGACTCTCTTCATTTAAGAAAGAAAAGTGCATTGCTTTGAATCTTAAAAAAAGCACCATCATAACACCCTGCCATATCCCTCAATAAAAAAAAATTCCAAAACTCTTAATGTTGAAGTAATTACCACATTTTTCACATTTGACTTGAAATAGAAGTATTGTCAGCAAAAATAGGTTGTGGTATTACAATATGTTAACAAACAGCAGATAGAGTGGAGAATAGAGAAAGCAACAAAGTAGCTCAAACAAAATTTTACTCCATGTAAAGTCCCACAAAATATGTACCCTTCACCTCCATATACGGCACATGATAAAAGGAACATTTGAATTCACAGGAAAATTAGAAAGAAACCTGCAATGACTTTTAAGAATGAGGTGTCTGTCTTGCCTATGGATTTGCAAGGAGAGAAGAGATTATTAGTGAAGCATTTGTCCGTTTTGCAGGATTTTTTCCTGCTGTAACATGAACATCTTAATCTTTTCACAGTTAAGTATTAGTGACACATTCAGTTCACTTCAATGACAATTCTACCAGATGCCTGCAAAAAAAGCTGAACAAGAGAAGCAGCACTTCGAACTTTGTTTTTATATTTGCCTATTAACACACTGAAAAGGGAAACATCATAACCAAGACAAGTTTTTTCTTCCTGTATTGCATTTTGTTAGTGGTGATGGCTACAGGGGTGCCTCCTGTGAGAAGCTGCTAGAAGCTTCCCTGGTGTCCCACAGAGCCGATGCCAGCCAGCTTCAAGACAGACCTGCCACTGACCAAGGCTGAGCATCGTCAGCAATCATGGCAGCACTTCTGGGATAACAGATTTAATAAGGGAGAAAAAGACCCTGAGCAACAGAAACTGCAGTCAGAGAGAGGAGGGAGCAATAGAAACTGCAGTCACAGAGAGGGCTGAGAATATGTGAGAGCAATAGTTCTGCAGACACCAAGGTCAGTGGAGAAAGAGCGGGAGGAGGCTGTGACCCCTTGGGAAGCTCATGCTGGAGCAGGCTTCTGACAGGACCTGTGGCCCTGTGGAGGGAGGACCCCACACTGGAGTAGTGTCCCTCTGTGGGAGACCCACAGTGGAACAGTCTGTACCTGAATGTTTGTCTGCACCTCTAGTGCACTGTGCTGGAGCAGCTCATGAAGAACTGCAGCCCATGGGAAGGACTTGTTGGAAAAGTTCACGGTGGACCAGGTCCCATGGGATGAACACCACACCAGAGCAGGGGAAGAGTGTGAGGAGTCCTCCTCTGAGAAGGAAGGAGTAGCAGAGGTAACATATGATGAAACTGACCACAGCCCTCATTCCCTATCACCCAGAACCACTGGCAGGAAGGAGGTAGATAATTAGGGTGTCAAGTCAAGCCTGGGAAGAAGAGTGAAGGGGGGAGAGAGGAGGTTGAGAGGGGAAGGGGAAGGGTGGATGTTTAAGATTTAGCTTTTATTTCTTGTTTTCCTACTCTGGTAATCAATTAAACAAATTTCCCCAAGATGAGTCTGTTTCGCACATGACAGTAACTGCTGAGTGATTCTCCTGTCCTCATCTCAACCCATGAGCTTTTTGTTACATTTTCTCTTCCTTGTTTAGCTGAGGAGGAGAGTGATAACACAGTTTTGGTGAGTTCCTGGCATCCAGCCAGCGCCACCTCAACACACCTATCAATGTAATAGTCACATTGCTCCTGAGTATGGGCATGTTTCTGATATTTGATAAGTTTTTTTGAACAAATTCAGCATGTGGGGGGCTTGGGGGGTTCTTTCAACACTCAGATTTGGAAAAACAAACAAACAAAAAAAAAATTTCTTTTTTAAGGCATTCCAAGAAGTTGCGAGTGGTTAGTCAGGTTACAGGAATAAGTCTAGCTTTTGCCATTTGAATATCAATATTTGTATTTGGTGCTTCATTATATATCTGACTGCTCCCAATCTAAATACTGCACTGAACAGAGGATGTTCTGTGAACTAGAACTTCCATTTGCTAATGGAATTTTTTTTTTTTTGCATAAAATCTTCTTTGTAATCCATATGAATATGGGCATTTTAATTATTAATCAGAAGCATTCTTTCTTATTTGTATCTGTGCTGTGAAAGAGTTGGATAAAATGGGATAAAAAATTAATGTACATTTAGATTTTTCTCCTCTCTAGAGGGAGAGAGTTCATGAGTTAAATGCTTATGCAACACCTTTCCTTACAAACTGTACTACAGTTCTCTTGTTACTTCTCTATTGAGCCTTTCTGGGCCTGATCCACAGGCCACTGAAGTCAGTGAGAGCCCGTCTAATTGTCTCCAACTGCTTCCAACTTTTGAGTGAGAAAAAAGATATACTGGAAAAAGTATCAGTTAGTAAGTAATATGTTACAATATCTGTGGGTAAAACAATGGGATTCAGCCCACTTGATTTCCAACACATCAAGAAATCATTCCAGTATTCTCCAGTGCAAAGTGGCAATGAAAATCTAGAAGACATTTCTGACACTGTGCTGCTAAAACTCTTTAGTTAGAGAGCTAGCTTCTAAGATGAAGTTTCTTTTATATATCTCTTTCATTTTGCCATCTCTCCATCTTCTGCTCAGTCCCTTTCATTCCATATTGACCATAATTGCCTTCCTCTGAAGTCAATTGGGAGTTTTGCCATTGACTTCAATGGCTGAATTATCATACCCAGGATGAAAACGACAGTGAGAAGAGATCATTGCCAAAGTACACACAGTAAAAGTAAGAAAAAAGATTTCAATGATTTACCAAAGTCCACTTAAAGATCGCTAGCAATTGTGAGCTTTCAGTATGTGTTTCCCAGAAATCGCACCAGGCAGTCTAGAGGAACAAAAAGCCCCTTGCACGGTGCTCCTGGCATTTGGTAGCCGGAGCTTAGCCCCTGCCTAAGCGGAGTTAGCCGTGCGCAAACCCGACCTGAGTGGAGCCACCGGCTAATTGATAGCGAACATTTTACAAACATTACGCGTCCCTAAGGGACAAGCGTTTTCCCACCGGAGCCCTCTGCAGCGCCGGAGGACAGAGCACTCAGGACGGGGAGCGGGCAGAGGAGCCGCGGGCACCCTCTCGCTGCGGTGCCGGTGCACCGGCCGGGGCTCGGCTCCGCTCCCCACGCCCCGCTGCGCAGCACCCGGGTGCTCCTCTCCGCAGGTGAGGCGCCCGGCGGAGCTCCGTCCCGTGTCCGATCGGTGGCACCGCGGCGCCCGAAACACCGGACCGCGCTGGCAGCCCCTAGAGACGTGGCCAAAACCGAGAAGTAGCAGCGGACAGTACCCGGGGCGCACGGGGGACACCGTGCCCTCCGTGCCCCGGTCCCAGCACGGCGCAGAGCAGAGCCGCCGGGGAAGGAGCTCCAAGCGCGGCAGGGCACCCTCCACACCTTACCCGCCCCCGGGGGACCCCGGCGAGGCGCGGAGCCCCGTACTCACCGCGGTGCTGCAGGCAGCAACCCGCAGCGCAGGCGAAGCGCCCCCGCCCCGGCCGGTGCCCGCTGCGGTGCACAGACCCCGTCCCTCGGCGCCCACATCCAAGCCCCGGCCGCGCAGCTAAAAGTCCTTCTGAGAAGCACACGGCGAGCCCCGCCACCTCCCGCCTCGGATCGCTGTCACCTCCCCTCCCCTCGCCCCCACGGCGGGCGGCAGCAGTATAAGCAGTCCCTAAGCCCTCACATCACGCACCGGCAGAGGTGCCGGTCCTCGTCGCTACTTACCGGGCATCCTTCAGAGCGGCGGGCGGGCGGGCGGGAGCGAGGGAGGAGGAGGAGAGAGGGAGGGAGGGATTGAAGGAGGGAGGGAAGAGGGAGGGAGGGGGGTCCAGGCGGGCTGCGAGACGCTGCGCTGCGCTGTTCGGCAGCCTGGGCAGCTCGGCAGAGTCAGTGAGTGAGTGCCTCCGTGCGTGACGGCGTGTGCGTATGTGCGCGATGCTGGACACAAGCGAAGGGAGTCTCAGGCACGGAAGGGCGGCGGGAAGCGGCGGGAGGGATCAGGGGGCGCAGCCCGCGCATGGCGGTGCCGCCAGGTGCGGCCCAGCGCGGCCCCGGCCCCGCGGCCCCCAGCGCCCCGCCGCCGCGGCGGGAGCAGCCGGGGAACGGCTTGGGGGAGGCGCGCATCCTCCCCGCTGCCGCACACACCGCCAGGGAAATGGGGGGAGGGATTAAAAATAATGGTAATTTTAAAAAGCCCAAACACTGGGAAATAAAAAAACCGCCAAACTCTGTCTCTAGTTCCCGGCCGAGGTTTGAGCCCCCCGCCCTGTAGCTGCGGTCCCGCGGCAGCGGCGCGCTCCCGCCGCGCCGGGAGCCGTCACCGCCCGCGGTGCAGCACGGCAGAAGCTGCCGCTGCCGGTAGCGCCCCGCTGAGAGCCGGAGCCGCTCCCCGCGCACGGAGGGAGCCTCCCTCTTTACCTCCCTCCCTCCTTCCCTCCCTTTTTCCCTCCTTCCCTCCCTTTTTCCCTCCTTCCCTCCCTTTTTCCCTCCTTCCCTCCCTCTCTCTCTCCCAGTCCGCTAAGGCAGGCACCGCGGCCAGGTGCTCTCGGCTCGCCCTGCAGCCGAGGGAAGAGCCGGGCAGGGCCCTCCGCCGGCGCTGGCTCCTCCTCGGGAAGCGGCCGCGCTCCCCCAGGCATTCGGGTGGCGCTGGGAGAATGCAGCCGCCGGGACGCGGCTGGAGGGGCAGAAGCGAGGGGCGCGGAGGGGAAGTCGGCTGCCCCCAAGAGCTGCCGGCGGGGCCCAGAAGCGACGGCGGAGGAATGAAGCAGCAGCGGTGAGGGCCCGCCTCTGCCGGCAGCGGTGCGGTGCCCCAGCGCATCCCTGCGATCGCCGCTCCCTCCCTCGGCTGCTCACCTCCTGCCCGAGCGGAGTGACCCGCTGGACAGGACCGAGGAGGGTGCATCATAACTGCTGGATGTTTTGGGGGAGGAAGAGGGAGCAAGCGGAGAAAGGAGGGAGGGCATGATTATAAGAATCAAACGGAAAGAGGGGGAAAAAGCAACGCGGACACTAAAAAAAACCAGTTCTCGGGAGAGAAATCAAAAATAGCCACAACAGCATTGAAAGTTACTCGCTTAGTGGTTGGCATTATAACACTGTCGCTTCTGCCTGGCTCCTCCAACAGTGTGCCCAAGGAACATGCAAGGTGGGAGAGGGGGAGCTATATACTTTTTCTGTGATCTCTCTTTCTTTAAAACAAAACAAAACCCAATCAATCACACCCCACACACCCCACTCCTTTGATGGAGAGGTGGCTGCAGGTAGTGGTTTCGGAGTTCCAAATGGAGTTTCCTGGGGAAAGGGGTGTGTGTAGAGGACCCACGAGAGTGCTCCTCTGGGGTTTTGGGTCCTGGAGTTTGGCAGCCCGGGCAGAAGGGGGGAGCAGGCACGGATGCCCGGCGGCTGCTAACGGGGACAGCGCCCTATCCCGGGTCCCCCGCCTGCTTCCCCTCGCTCCTCCTGCCGTGCCATTCGAGATCAGTGATTAGTGGCTCTGGTTTAGGGGGCGGGGGTGGGAGGAATAATAATTAAAAAAAAAAAAAAAAGAAAAAAGACCGGATAAAACCTAACTTTTATTTATCAACGGTTCATGCCCTGACTTTAAAAAATAGCACCAAATCTTAACCCAGATTATGCAGTTAAATGTATCGAGCCGGAGGCAGCGTGGCTGTTTGCCAGACCTATGATCCATTAACCTCTTTAGCTCATTGTTGGCAGGCAACAATAGCACACGATTAAATTCTTACATTTTTAAGACAAGCCATTTTCTTTTCATAGTAAACTCTCCTCTCCTATTTTGCAATTAAAATAGAGTATCAACAATTAAAAATATGAAAAACAAACAATACTGTGATTTTTGGCTATTTTGTGTTCATTTTATGGGCAAAAACGTACTATGCTTAAGGCAATATGTGTAAAGGTAGACAGAGGCATATTAAAAATTCTAATTTTACAAGAAGGATTTTGGATAATTTTACCTTCACCGCTGGATTAAATACTACTTAGATGGTCTAGCATTCCAGGTTTTAGTTCCAGTTCTTTTTACAGAGAGAAACCAAGCAAAACCCTATGTAATCAAAATAAAAGTATGAAAGAGGATATATAGGGCCTTTTTCTTCTTTTCGTGTGTTATAAATATATATTCATATATGTCTTTTAATCAGAAACATTCTATGTGAAGCTGTATATTCATGCACAAATGTTTGTGCATGTATACATACTCTCTATATAACAATTGTATAAATAACATATTTCAAAATAGTTTAAAAATTAGAATAAAAAAGAGGCAAAGCTAAAAACACAGCTCTCAAGCTCCTGCTGAGTGCTATAAAAAAGTGCTACCACTTGGAGGAGAAGTCATAGAATCACTGAGACAGAAAGAATATGAAAGTTATACCTTGCACCTTATTTTTCACACAAACAACTTAGGTAGTAGAAATACAACTGTGAAAAAAGAAAGGAAGTATACAATGTTTTCTGCATTTGTCTTTTTTATGTAGGACATTAGGCTGTGGTCCTAATAGCCAAAATATTTGTTTGGGAAGGTCTGCATTTAGAGAGGGTGAATCTGTCTCTGCTAAATCAAGCTATGTCTGGGAGTGGAGGATAGATAATATGTGCAAAAGGGATGACTGATTGCATGAGGATCTGGGGAAAAAGAATGGGAAGTGTGGTAAGGATGAGGAGAAGGTCTAGATGGGTGACAACAGTGAATTCAAGAAGCTTGTATGTCACAGAGGTAGCTGGGCCTGTAAATAAATGCAATCTCATGTGGAGAAGGCAGCAAGAAAAGAAGACCTTTATTCCTTTTACTGTGGTCAAGCTGTGCTGTAAAACACATCCTACTGCTCACTAGAAATGAAGAGTGTAAGACAACACCTACACCCCCTCAAGACCTCCAAACATTGTTTCTAAATCCTCTGTGGTTTAGGAAAAGTACTTTCAAAGACGCCAAATGTGAGACTCTGGGAAATTATAAAGGATCTAAGTTCATAGGGCTCACCCTCTTGAGGGAAGTTTTAGTGGTGTGTTTTTTGTCACCTTAACAAGCTCCTCAGACATAATCAGCTGGCACCATTCTATCCTAGCCCAAGGGGAGAAAGACCCAAGGCTCTTTACTGGCTATTTAATCCAAGAAAGTGTAGTCTTGATCCCATTTTCATTAAGATCAGTAACAAAATTAAGAAGTGATTGCTACATTAGCATTAAGTTTTGAGTGTGTAAGACTTCCTGGCTTCAAGACAAGAAGTTAGGAATGGGAAAAAATGTAGATCTACCCTGTAGTGTTAAATTTAGGCTTTATTTCCACCTGTTGCAGCCCGAGTAGTCACTAATAGCCCAAAACTTAATGAACAATTATTGCTACTGTAGGTAACATGTCAAATGATTAAAAACAGGTATAGTTCAGCTGTTTGCTTTTTTTTTTTTTCTGTTCTCTTCAGTAAATCCAGTGTTTTCTCCTTAGTTAAGAGCTGTGTATTGTAGCAGGGGATAGGTATAAGGTATCACACACACTGATCCATCTTTGCATATGTTGTGTAGGATAATCACATTGACATTAGCTGATGTAAAACTGTGAAGTTTCTGTCTATCCAAAGTTCCCAACTTTCATGTAGTATAAAAGTGGCAGGTATTTGGTAGCTATAACTTTAAAGAAATAGAAAACTGAGACCTCTATTCTTTAATAAAGTTCTGTTTGTTTCTTTTGTGTATTTTCCTACTACAAAGCCTATTACCCAACAGCTTTATTGTATTCATTTTCCGTACTCTGACTAGAAGAAGTACGTATCATTTATTAGAAACAGGCATTGACGACAAATAACAAGCAAAACTTGTTCTCTGCAAAATTAGATAAAAATGGCAAGATTAAAATACTGTATGGCTGCATTGGTTTGTAATCTCATGAACAACTTGAAGCCAAGTGAGATTTTGACACTCAAGAGGATTTTCTAAGAAAGTCAAAATGTCAGAGAAAATGCCACAGATTGGTACAGGATGTCTACTCTTCTGTATATAACACTATGGAACCAAGAGTTTTAGTTTAAAATTCAAGTTTCACTAATAGTTCTGGAAATTGGACTAGAGTGTTTCCTCACTTTTTAAGCATCTGGTCTGTCGTAAATGTATGTTTTATGTAATTGTCTCCTAAATTTTAAAATTTGCATTCTGTTCCATGTGAAGTGTCTCATATGCCAACGCTTTTTTTATAACTTATGGCAGGCTGACTGACTTTTTGGGAAAAAAAGTGCTTTTCAAGAACTTTTTGAAAACTTAAGGTGTTGAAGAATCTTATAGGTTTATGTAAACTTGTGCATGAAAATAAAAAATTTCTTTAAAATTATAACCAATGTATGTCTATGAGGTTGGAATTTGCCTTCATAACCCATTAAAACCGTGCTCCGTTGAATCAGTAAATACTACAGGTTTCAGCTGTCTGCATATTATTGACTTTTCTGGTTTCTGCAAAGCAGTACATCAGAAGTCCCTTCCCCCCTTTGTTTTCATACCAGAAAAATCAATTCAAATCTTAGATATATAAAGCAACAAAGGTAATCTAACATTGATATATTTCAGAATTTATACAATCTCCTTCTTTATTTTGTTGAACCTCTGCTTTGCAGGCTTATCTTCAGCATCTGAGAGTTTTGACAACTCTTTCTGAATATATAGGAAAACATGCTAAACAATAACAGGCTGAGAGGCAGCTTATTTAAAATCATAGGGGAACGTGACCAGCATGTCAAGGAGAGACTTTCATTTGGGGGGAAAAAAATTCAAAGATACTAGGCTTAGAATCAAATTCTGCCTTCAAATGTCCATGCATGATTCCCTTTAGGAAGAAAAAAAGATTATATGCAAAGACAGAACATTAATTTTAATGGAAGATCTATGGATATGTGCAGAGCTATTTGGTCATTGGCCACCCACACCAGTCATCATTTTCAGAGATTTATGATGTTTTTTCTACTTTGTACAGTTAAAAACTAACATACAAGGCCTACTGACTCTTGTTTTCCATTCATATAAGTATTGACGAAGTAGCTGAGGTTTGCACATAAGAGGGATAATTCTCAGCTATTTTACTGTCAACTCCATGTTTCTTCCTGACACTTATACTTCTCTCAGCTTACTATAAGTTTGATAAACCTCAGTGATTCAACCTGAAATCCTGTGTGCTGAAGTTCTGTCTCAGGCTGCATGTTTTTAGCATACCCAACCAAAATGGGTCATCTATACCTGAGAATGAGATTGAGGAACAATATTTTGTTAAATTTCTTGCTAATATATTCATTTTAAGGCCTATTTCTTTAAGAACTCTAGCACCTTCAGGTAATGGAGAAGAGACTTACAGTTGGCAGGATTTAGTTGAGGATGACTTGATATCTCCATGAACATTCATTTACATTTTTCCTGTTCATGAACATTTGGAAGCTTAATGGACACAAGTGAAACAGCAGTTTCTTAGGGTTATGCAATTAAATGCATATTTTTAGCTGTTCTCCACCCAGCTACATTCAGAAGTGGCTTGGAATTGTGTCTCCCAATACTGTTGCTCTTAAGCAAGATGATCTGTTTCTCCTCTGCTCCTCATTTTCCTTAGAGCCCAAGATGCACTGAGAAGTAGGCTGTTTCAGTGTTGCTGTAATGCAAGAAATCTTCCCGGGATTTCTTGGGACTGGGAAGCTGGCAAGGATGAAGTGACAGGGATTTCAGTGGTAAAAAGTAAGGGAGAAAGTTCTGAGACCTGGGAGGAAGTGGTAAGGAAGAGACTGAATTCAGATGACTAACTGCTAGGTGCAGAAAAGGAACATGGGAAGAGACAAGGGATCTGCCTGTGTGGCAGTCAGGAAAATTATGTGAGAATTTTGGATATGTTGATAAGGAAAAAGAAAAAATCAAACTACTGAAGACCGTAGCTGGCTAAGTGAAAAGTCAGGTGGAAAAAAGCCAGAGAAGATGTGAAGATGTGAATGAAGTCACAGAAGTGGGGGAGACAGAGAGAGATCTGGAATAAGACATAAAAGGAGAAAAAGAGACAGAAATGTCTGTAGTACTGGAGCATACTGCCACGCAGACCTTGGAAATGAACCAAGCATCCCAAACCTCAGCATTTCACTGTTATCAATAAATATCTGTGAAACCTGTTGGCAAAGTGTGCTCCTCACTCTCCTCTGGTGCTGCTCCACACGAGGCGTGACCATCTGTTGCCATTGTCAGGCCTGACAGTAGCTCTACAGGCAGAAATGTATCCTGCAGGTCTAACTTCCCAATCTCAGTGCTGTATCTTGTTGGTATCAGGCCATTTCTTGAGCTACTTATGTTCATTCTTCTTTGAAGAATAGAAAAGTCACAGATAATGGAAAGGAAGAGAAAGAAAAGAAGGAAAATGAAGGGGAAGAAGGGAACCCCTTAATTCTTATTGCAGTAAAATGCTATATAGCATGTATTGGGCAACATTAGAACTAACTCTACTCAACTTCTTCCTTATTTGTGGATATACATTATAACACAGTTTAAAATTGCAAAAACATATACTGTTTTTTCTTTCATCAACACTGGATATGGCTGCAAAAGATGAGTCCTGCTCAATGACTAAGCAGTTGTATAAAGCTTATTTCATTTTCATTGGCTTTTGGGCAAATGAGACACTTTTTATCAATTTATTTAAACCCTAATGAGCAAATGTATTAATTGCTTTTTCAGAAGATTTTCTCTGAAACCAGTCAATATGACATCTGCATACCTCACAAATTATTAATTTACTTTACAGTGCTTCCACCGTTCCCATTGCAGAGATGAAACTGAGACGTAACCAATTAAAGAATGAGAATCTACCACTTTTGAGTGTAAATGTAAATTATCTAGAAATTTTCATTCTACTCTTTGAAAGGTTATTGTGTGCTTGCTTCAGCTGAGAGGGGAGCACTTCTAGAAATGAGACACAGCCTTTGAAGTAGGGCATTCAAAACAAAAATACTCATAACTTTTGAGAAGTAGGTGATCAGCTAACTTGGTGAATTTTCTACCCTATCACTTGAATTTTCTAGCACTGCAAAGGCATAATATCTTACATTTCATGTCACCAGTAAAATGGTTTAAGAACGAAACATTAATTGAAATGCATACTGAAACTTCTTTCACTGTATATGTGCTAAAAATAGTAATAGTAATAAAAGGCAGTGAGAACGAAGATGACAGCATTGTTATAAAACTCATCCCACTTTGTTCCCAGAGGTGATGATGAGAGGTCCTGCAGAAAAAACAAAAAAGATATTTTCACAATCTGTGTGCAAGCTACGCTGGAACCCACTTATTCTTTAGACTGAAGTCATAACTGAGTGTAGGTTCTTCAAGCATAGTGAAACTCTAAATCCCAGAATAATCTGCTACCGAAAAGTTTGCTGAACATTTATTTTTGAGCCAAACTGGAAAAGTTTGTCTACTGTCTAGAAGTGCCTGTAAATTTTTGAGCTTTGAAATTGACAACCTACTTCACTTTTGATGCTGTCATCTCATTTTTTTGAACACTTAAGATATTGCACTTATAGGAGGAGACAGGATCCAAGCAGAACTAAAGGAGAGGGAAATTGCTCAGGATTGATGGGGGCTAGAAGCATTTCCTTCTCTTTCAATGTTTTCTAACAACAGCAATGCCAGGATAACCTTTCCTGTTTTCTGGTTTGGAACAAGCATTGAAGAAAAAGTAAAACTGTCCATTTCTTTCTTTATTGTCCACAATAAGAAAATTCTCTTGCTACGTTATGTCTTCAGGGAATTTCAATGGGACATAAAATGTTACAGTTATTTTCATACTCATTTTTGAAGGAACCTGGAAACTAAATCCCTTTACCTTTACAAGGGTTGATTGATATACAATAGGAAGGGCGGGGGAGTGGGGGATGCCAATTTCTTTGCTAAAACCCACATCTGGAAACCTCTCTTTGTGTGAGATTTTGTAAAAATCACCTAGTGACTATTTCCTCTGAATTTATATCTTTTTGGTTAAGATCTTTTTGGCAAGGAATTGCTTTGCTAGATAAAAAACCATCTGATTAATCTGTAATCCAAAACCAGGTTAGTTAAGGTCAAGCTTGTGGAGAGTAAAGTTGAAAGCCCTGTTTTTTTCACCGTGGCTGTAATCATCAGCAGTTTTCTAAGTTACCAGTTCTTTTGAAGCCATAGTACAGACTGCTGCTCTGAACTTTGACTGACCCAAGTGCCTACTTCAATCCACACATCTCATTCACGGTGGAGAGGTACTGCAGAGATGAGGCCTCTGCTCTTCTCCACAGAATTCAGAACATCCATCATGCACCTCTCGGCGCTCTCTCCTTGCTGATGTGTTTTCCTCCTTGAACTGTTGATCCACGACACGGTTTGGACAATGGAAACGGCTGAATTTTATTAAGTCAGACTCTAAGTTTTTGGAGAAAAACACAGTAAATATATACAAGTATGTGTTGAATGATGTATTTCAAGTACTGCCTGTGAGTGTGACTGTCTACATTTACTGACATATTTAACAGATTTTTTTGGGAACAAATCCAAACACTTATAATCACATGCTTAGTAAATTTACGTTTCATGATACATGTAGCTGGCAAAACTAGAGAAAGATAAGTGGCAACTGTATTGCAGGTGACATCACATAAAGTAGACAATGTCCTTCTAGATTCCATATTTAGAAGCTGATGTGCAAATTAATTTTAATCTTTCAGGTCCAGCTTTGGTAATCTGATCTTCCCTCCAATTCTTTTTTTTCATGAGACACACATCAATAAATATATGGGTTCAGGCTCAATATATTTAGGTATTATGGAACCATATATTACACTTTGAGAGCACTTAGAAGCACTGATTCACCTGAAATCTTGCTGGTGAGAGTGGAAGAGACATGTCATGTATCCCCATTTCCCCCCTTGCTCAAGCATATGCCAAATAATCCCATTCATAAAAGGTTACAAATATCTCTTTCAAAAATTTTCTTCCTATGTAATATAACTGAAAAAAACACTGTAAAATTTGCTTGATGTAATGGCTAGAAGCTTTTTCAATTTCCACTTCAGCACATTTACATCCACCTACAATGTTCTCTGTTTCAGTATTATGATTTAATGAGCTCTTTCTTCTTTGTTCACTGATGTATTTATGGAGCTCAATCACCTCTCTATCTGCTTCATTTTCCTATGTATTTTCATACCAGGAAACCAGTTTCAGGGTCATCCTTAAAACTGATCCTTTTCTCCTGTTTTCCGGCATAACCTTCTCTCTATATTTTCTCTCTCAAGGTTAGCTTCCTGACTAGAACTCTCAGTGCTGTAATGCAGTTGAGGTTTAACCAGGGCCTAGTGCAATGATACCAGTGCTTGCCTGTCTCTGACAGACTCACCTTTTGCAACAAGTTTTCAGTTTCTGTTTCAGATTTTTATGCTGCATCACACTGTCAGTTCATTCATTGAGAAACTGACTGTCACATCCCATTTCTACAAAACATTTCCATCTGATAAGCCTCCAGCATGCCAGAGAAACTTTTATTATTAGCTCTATGTGCATGACCTTGCATTTCAATCTTCTCTTATTTCTGTTCACCCACATTTTTGGTATTCATTTCTGATCTCCTCTGTCCTACCTTCCACGTGCATGGTTTATCATTATGGATCTAAACCTGTGCCTGATGGAAAGCAATAAACCGGATGAGTTCCTGGAGTGCATTCGGCAGAGCTCCACTAGGAACCCCCTTGATAATACTTTCTGAAACCTTTGTATGCTGCTATCCCTGAAAAATGCATCTTTGCCAATTTTACAATTTCTATCTTAATTGTAATCCTTTTTCCAGATATATTAGTAGTATGCCATGTGGTACAATATCAAATATATCTAGCCAATGACTGAACAGAAAAAGTCACTACAATGTCTGGGGGAAAAAAAAAAGTTATCTTGTCAAATAAATACAAGGATAAGGAAAAAAATCTCATGATAGTTCTTTAGGAGAGAAGGAATGGTTATCACATTTTTTTTATTGCCATGAGAATGGTTTTTCAGCTGTTTGGAAAAAAACCCAGCAAATAAATCACCAAACTTATTTGTGGCTGCTTAAATATTCATACAAAACTCTACTGTTTGGATGCTAGAATAGGTAAATACTTAATGATATGAAATCAAGGTGATCCTTTCTTATTTTCTGTCAGTGAATGACTGTAGCATTCTCAAAAACTTACCTTTTGAGCTGAACTTTTCAATGAGTTAGGTGACCCCACGTTCTTTCACTGAAATCCCAGGGTTATTTTCTCTCTGGTGCATGTGAATCAAAATCAATTAGGAGTCAAAGGTAAGGCAATTTCTGAAAAAGTGACCAAATCAAAATGTCTCATCATAACACAGAGATGGTAGTCCAGGAAGGGATTTGTTTCCACAGACTTTTAATAAAAAGCCCTGTTGACTCTTGGTTTTTTATTTAAGACCTACAAAGGAGGCGTGACACAAAGAATAAAAAAAAAAGAGTCATAGAATTAGGTCCAAGAATTGTTCTACAATATGCAGTAACATCATAAATATTCTCTGAAGTGAGCAGGATTACTATGGCAGACAGTGATTATACAATGTTCCCATAAGATCTTTCTCCCAGTTAATTATACATCTCAGAACACACATTTCATATAATAAAGGGTATATGTTGTTTCCTACCTGTTTCCATTATGTTTTCTGTCAACATAATTCATATATCTGTATTTCATTTGTGACTCTTCATATATATTGCATAAAGTTTGAGATGGATTATTAAAACATTCATGCACTTTGTATAATTTCTTTTGTACACAGCTGTGTGAACTGCCAGCATTACCAAATCTTCAAGTGTTGTCTTTTTTCCGCAGCTCAAGCTCTCTTTTTAGCTTTATATGTATATATATACCCCACAGAGAAACAAATGTTCTCATACTCAGCCTAAATAAGTCTTTTAGCAGGCATAAGTTTTGCTTATTCTTGTCAGAGCAAAATTAGATATTAATCCAGTGCCAAACAAAGTTTACAAGAAAGAAATCCAGACACTAGATTGCAAAGTGCTTTTAAGTACTCCTGCACTATTTCTATACAAAAATTGATCTCTTAACACTCTGAAGGGGAAGAGCTATAGAATGTGCTGTGGAAATATGGAGAATATTTCTTCCCTGTTAATTTATTGTAGTGAATTGACATAATGAAGGATGACAAATGGATCTTTTTCATCCACACAGTGCTTCCCATTAAAATGTGAATATTTTCTATGTAAGCATCAAGAGTAGCACATTTAATTACACAAAAGCCATCAGTGTGTCATATGTTGAGAATGTAATATGAAGAGCAACAGGAAATGTACTGTGGAGTAAAGTGTTAAAGGAGCCTACATTTTAAAAGAAGCTTCTTTGGCGTTTGAAAACATTGAGAAAAAATTTTTTTTTTTCATCTAAAAGGTGGAAAAATTATATAAAGGCTTTGTCTTGAGCTTTTCTTCTATCCTGTATCTTATCATTACAAACTGAAGATTGGTACGCTGAAATATCCATACCTAATATTATTTAAAAGTAATATATTCTATATAATACAATAGTATATAATGATACTTCGTTGGTAATATATCTAGACTGTTAATTGTTCTCAGTTTGCATATAAAATATTCACACATTTTTAAATACTTAATAAAATACATCAATTCAATTGATTGTTCACTGAATTTGATGAAAATAATATGGGTACAAATTTATCCTTGCTTATTTTAATTCCTGTCTAGAAGCTCACTCTGAAAGTTCATAATTTGCCATGTTGCTTGTTGAAAAGTGACGGCCATTTGTTCAGTAAAAAAATATCTTCATATTAATAAAGTATAGGAAAAGAATGCATAGTATTTACATGCTACATGCAGTTAAAGATGTTTGAAATCTATCTTTTATCAGCAAGCCAAGTAGAAATAAAGTCAAAATATAAGGAAGGTTTCCATAGTAAAAGCACAGTTAGTACCGTTAAATGTAACATTTTCTTATTTGATTTCATGAGCACAATTTTTATTGTGGTTATGTCCAACTGGAAGTGAAAATTACCATACATAATGCAACAAAGCTAAATCTCTATGAACTTTGAAATAAATTCAGTATTAAACCCCCCTCCCAAAAAAAAATTTAAATGTTCTCCTCATCTGCACTTTCTATACCTCTGCATGACAGAATTTTTCAGTTTTTTCAAATGTTTCAATTTTTTCCTTGCTTTTCTTTATACGTCAAGGAATAAGAAAATGAAATTGGTTCTTACACAGTTAGTTAGTTTTCTTCTTTACCTAAGCAAAGGTTTTTGTAAAGGGCACTGGGACTTCAGGGAACACATCTACCTGTGGCTTAGTGAGCTCACTGAAGAGCCACTGAGTCTACAATCCTCTTAGGCCATTTTGTTGTGGAGAGAAATTTTGGTAGGATGCATGGGCCATTATTAATATGTTGTTTTTATGGAGAATTTTTGCCCCAGATTCAGGAGTTTTTATTCTTTCGGTTTATTTCTAGCTGTTATGTTTTGCTTTACTGACAAGGGAGGAGCAGTTGTATTGCAGTGACAACATTACAAACATAAGAGCTCAACTTTCACTGCTGCCTTTATCTAAACAAATGTGTTCACAGGTCTTGCTAACAGCCTGGTTTGTATCTGGAAGCAATTTCTTTTCCATCATGTTTCTTTCCTCTGCTTTGTCTTGTTTAAAGACTCATAATTGTAAGGTTTATAGGTCACTACTACTTCACAGACTAGTTAGCTTAAATGAACCTGAAGCTAACATGACAACACTTGCAAACAGAGTCATTTAAATACTTTTATTTTTACTCCCTGCATGCACAAGCTTACACAAGATTTAAAGTAAAACCTGGATGCTTGTCTTGCAAAAACACAAACACCTGAAATGCTTTATTTTATAAAATAAAATTACCTCTTCTAAAAGAATCAAGCTGTTAGAAAGCTTTACTATCCATCAAGATCCACTGGCACAGAAGTTTATCAGAGCGTGGAAGGTTTGGCTTAGCAAAAATAAAGTAACTTTATAGGTCTAGAGCCCCTGTTTTCTGCTGGCAGTTATTTCACTTTCTTTGCAGAAAGCAACCTTTTTCTATTTTACTGTTCAGGGTCCTATATTTAAAGTGCTTTGTCATTCATGTCTGCTACAAGGACTGTGTTTTGAGTGCTGACCCTCTGCAGTTCATAAATCTTTTGGATTTATGTTATAACTTTATTTGAAGTCATCACACAAATTGATATATTTTGGCTTAATGCAATTTAATAACACAAATCCTTTAGATCACTTGTTCTTATTCACTTCTTTTGTGTGTGTCCACATCACCTTTTAGTGCCTACATTTAATGATTTTTACTGGATCTGAGTATATTAAAGTGAATGTACTACTACAAACATCAGGAGAGTGTCAGAATGGCTTTAGCAATCTCTAAAATGCAGGGATCAGATTCATGCCATGAAACCACAGACAACATTTGAGGTCAAGCCTCAATTTTGAGGTTTGAAGGTCAGAAAAATGGAGGTTAAGAACCCAAGGAGATTGGGATAATCCGGCCTACCTACCTGTGCGGAGCCGCACAGACAGGGAGGTGTGAGTGCTGAGGGAAGTAGTCAGTTATGGACGGCTGTGAGTGAAGCTCATTTGAAAGGGTTTGCTGATGACACCTCACGTGTAGGGTGCTCTTCACTGAATGGAAAAACCCCGTTGTTATGAGAGGGTTGTGTGTGTTGTCCAGTGCTTTTGAGGCTGAGAGGAAACCCTGTCAGGGGGTGAGGGCTGAGGCCGTGAGCTGAGGCACTTGGGCGGCCAGATGTGAGGATGGTTTTACAGCCTGACGAGGCACTGCTCAGCTGAGAGAGGCTGCCAGAGAGCACCTGGGAGCGAAATTCTGCATTTGAGCTCCATGTAACAGAAGGGTGGTTTTGTCCCCACTGTTTCTTGACAAGTTAACTAATACTGAACGGGTTTATTCTGTGTAATTAGCACAAAGATTGAAGGGTATAAATTCAGCAGCGTGTACTGCTACTGCAATGTATGTGAAGCTCAGGCAGAAATGGTGGTGTGGAAAGTCACTGATACCCTTGAACACACAGCAGATACCTAACCCCACCTATTGATAAGGCCAGGTAGCTGCTGCTAGATCAAAAAGATCAGAAAGTTTTGTCTTGCAGCCTGAATTCAGTAAAATTTCAATTTAAAATAATATTTCTTCATGACTGGTAGAAACTGTCAATCTATTATGTTTATTTTGTGTCACATAGTGTTCTTTTATGTGTCTCTCAGTATGTATCTGTTCATTCCTTTAATATTTAGTACCATTATATGAAAGTATTTCAGTAACACAAAAGTCAAGGCAGAAAGCGAGCTTTTGAAACATAGTGACAGGCACAATAAATTCTTATTTTTCATACTATGGCATGCACGTCTTCTTGAAATAATTATATACAGTTTTCACCAAAGAAGTGATATGCTGCTTAAATAAGTCCACTCGAGCTTATTGTAAATGGTATTTTGTGGCTTACTTCCTTATGCTTTTGTCATTCTACACTTGATTTATAAAGAGATTCATGGAAAGTCATAATTATTTTAAGAAGGCAGCAGGGAAAGTGTTCTTTCAGCATGTCTATAAATCTTTACTTATGCTCTACAGAGAACTCTGCTCTCTCTGTCTGCTTTAACAGTGCAAGAAGAGTATATCATAATGCCTCGAGTTGTCAGAGATTCGGGAATCTTTATAATAGGAGATCAAAAGTGGAGACAATTTCATTGTAATAGTCCTGGCAACAAAGTAAAAAAGGATACCAATTCAGCTGGCACACTGACATGATAGCAAGAGTATGTTCTTTCATAGAGTTAAAAATATGTGGGGTATTGGAATGTGTGTATGTACATATAGACACATATAGGTATATAGGTACCTGTAGCTAGGAAGCTAGTAAATTTGAGACGTAGAAAAGGAGATGACTATCAAAAACATGGTCTATTTTAAGGATAATATTTCTGGGAGAATGCAGAATATAACATTTTCCCTCACTGAATTGTAAACCTCTGCCTTTCAGAAGAAGAAAACACATTTTTCCTGATGAAATCCACAACAGATAATATTTGAGCTATTGCTTTTCATTCTGTTAAACACACATTTTCAAAAGACAATTTTCCTTTTCTTTTTCTCTTCTGCAAGGAACTATCCCTATGTAAGGTTTACAGCCTATAAGAGAAAAGGTGTAGTTATGGTGGTTACATACCAACACAGATTTCCTGTGCAGATTAGGCAATCTCTTTCACTGAAGTTTGGAGAAGTGTGTAGAGAAATATTAGTTGGGAATTTTTTGGGTGCAGCTAATTGTGCTTTGAGTAGTAGTTAAGCTAAATGGTTTGTTATGGTCCTCCCTATGAGATCATGCTGCTGAGCAAAAACACCTGAAAACTGTTCATCAAAACCACTTTGTTTTAAGAACAATACAATATTTATGTCTCTGTTTTTGTACAGTCACCTTATCGTCATTTGTAAAGAGTAAATTTTTGAGAATGGATGTCTCAAGGACCTGTCTATATAGTGTCTGCTCTGTAAGACAGATGCATTACACAGTAAATACTGTATTCTGAGTGCATATTATAGAATCACAGAACGGATGGGGTTGGAAGGGTCCTTAAAGATCATCAAGTTCCAAGCCTCTTGCTGTGGGCACTCACCAGATGAGATTGCTCAGGGCCTCCTCCAAACTGGCCTTGAGTGCTGCCAGAGATGGGGCACCCCCAGTTTCTCTAGATGGGGCATCTCCAACCTGTTCCAATGTCTCACCATGCTCACACTAAAGAATTTCCTCCTAACACCTGATCGCTTTCATTTTAAAACCATTGCCCCTTGTCCTCTCACTATCTGCCTGCATAAATGTCCCTCTCCCTCGTTTTTATAAACCCCCTTTAGGTACTGGAGATCTCTCCAGAGCCTTCTTTTCTCCAAAGCTGAGCAACCCCAGCTCTCTCAACCTATCTTTATTGCAATACAATATATTTGGAATATTTAGTACTACAGCATGAAATGTTCCTCTTTGTAAACTGAATAATACTCTTTCTTTATAAATGGTTCACGCACCAAAATTAAATTTTATAGCAGATTTTTAATTAAAAAATACCATTAATGATTTCCTGATGCTGAGTATAAATATGCTGCATATAGTTTATACATACTTAAATTAAGGAAAGAATATTATCATTATCAAAAATACGAAGTATGTATTTAAAGCCATTGAAAAAAAATAATTTCTTTTGCTGTTTCCTCTTCTAATTTGCAGAAGTTTTCAAAATCTCAGTAGAAAAAGACACAGCTGTTACAGTCCTCCTTCATGACTGTGCAGCTTTCAAGCAGCACAGATGAGTTGTATCATATAAAATACCTTTGCCCAATTAATACCTAACCCAACTACTGCCAAGATGGGGACTTTGTCTCTAAAGATACAGTTTGACTGAGAGAACAAGTAGAGAAAGAAAGAAGCATTTGACATCAGAGCAGAAACTTGTACAATTAGGGCCTTTTTTTTTTTTTTCTGTGATAGGGCTTTGTTAAACAATATTTTTAATAGTTTTTGTTTCCAGCAATGTACAAGTAGAGGTGTTGGTGCCACTGATTAGAGAGACCAGGATTCCTGAGATCTAGCCAACTGGATTGCCATGCACTTGGGACAATTTGGTTTAGTAAGACTGCTGCTACTTCTTATTCACCTAATTTGCAGTCCTGGTCCTGTAATCGCTCTCCTATTATTGTCAATGACTTAGACCTGGTCACTTCTGAGATTATGAAAATATCCCGAGGTGTTAAGTTATGATTGTTGTGATTAGTAATATTCTACATGAATCTGGTTATTTTTCCATGTTCCTTAAAGAAAGATCATGATGTGTTTCATTGCCTCAGAATATCTCTCGTATCCAAATTAATTAGGTTCAGACATAAAGTTTGAGGGTTTTTTTCCCTATATGCCAGCCTCACATAGAACACAGGAAACAGGGATATCCCATAGACCTAAGTCTATGTATTGCCCCCAAACCTTAAAACTGCAATAACATCTTGGATCTGTCTTGGCTGTGCTGAAGACAACAGAGAGAATCAAATCTGTGCACCTGAGTGTTATGGTGTAGCTGCCATTCACGTTGGGACACAGCCCTTCTCATACTCCAGGTAGATGTGTCAAAGTATTTGTTCCTTAAGGTACAAAATCATTACTGAAACCGATCACTCAGCAAAGTTAGTGGGAATTGCATTTTTTCTGAGGACTATATACAGAAAACATATGCAGGATTAAGATATTTCCATCTGCTCTCAATCCTGAGTACTCAGCTTTCAAAAAATTATCAAACTTTGCAATATATTTTCCTTAATATCTATCTAAGTGATGTTTTTCTTAATTAAAAAAGTATAACCTGATAATATTTTGCATGTGTGGGTAGTTGAATACATAAACAAAAGAGAAAAACCTTGTATTCAACTGTAACAGGCTTTCAAAGCAAACTCAAAGAAACAAACATCATATGTCATGATTTTTTTTTTTTTAATGACATGCCAAGCTGTTCAAGTTTGGCTTTTCATTCCTCTGGTGGTAAGATAGCTGCTAAGATCTACAGCTCTCCCATATTAGTGATTTAGGCAAGATTACAGTGTGGTGCATTCAAAATGGAATCAACAACCAGTCCAGAGAGAGGAAAAGGGGATTTCTAATATGAAAAATTGTCTGCTTCCTCGAATTTTACCATTCATGTCATGTTACATTAGACAGAGTAATAGAACATTAGCTGTGTAATGAGACATGACTGCTAAAATGTAAAGGAGAATGCACTTTCAGATTGGCTAGTCCTGTTGAAAGTGATAGCTTACATCTAATCTGCAACGCTTGTAGATATTATGCAAACCAGCTGTTTGTGAATTCCAGATCATTTGGAGATTGGAAGAAATGTCAGACACATTATCAGCTTCTCAAAATATTTCTGTATCTTACTTTTTGTTTCTAGATAACAAGAGAATATTGAGAAATACTATTATAAATTATCTTCATTTAACACTTGACAGTTTTCTTACATCCTTTGGGTCAGAACTTCAACTGAATCAATCATAAGGGGGTTTGTTTTACTGATGTCAGTAGAGCTTCAGACATTTGAACAACTTTAAATCTACTCTGTTTTAGAGGTGCAGTGGCATAAAGTTTCACAGAACTTAGTAGTGTAGGAGCTAACCATTTTCTCCAAAAGTTTGTTTTACCTTGTTATGAGATGAGGTTCAATTGCAATTAAAATATTTC
This sequence comes from Nicator chloris, assembly GCA_013400495.1. Taxonomy (NCBI): domain Eukaryota; kingdom Metazoa; phylum Chordata; class Aves; order Passeriformes; family Pycnonotidae; genus Nicator; species Nicator chloris. The sequence goes on along the minus strand of WAAE01018329.1, from coordinate 3,175 downwards.
ATAGAAATACTTCAGAGAAATTTTATCTGGAAAAATGAAGGTAGATATTTCAATTCCAGATTATTTTGAGTAATGAACTGAACAAAAATCTGACTCTTGAACTTCAATGTGTGAGGCAGGATAGCTATTGAGTTGCCAGATATTCTGAGGCATGCTAGATGTTCTCCTCTGTTCCATGACAAATAACAAAAGGTTTTCTTTCTTTTCCCCACTCAACCACTAGTAAACAAGAACTAATTTCATACCACTGATGATTTAGTGTGCTATAATTTTGGGTTTCGGCAAAAACCCCGAATTATTGCACACTAAATCATCACCTCACCACCACTTTTTATCACACAGCAAGTTAAACCAGCTGTTTCAAAGTCTGAACATTTTTAATATTTTACCTTTGCAGTACTACTGCTTGCCACATAAATTCTCTGCATCATGCAGGAAACCCTTAGAACTTGATCACAACCCTAAGTTTTTGTCTGGAAAGGGAGACAAAATGGTTGGTAATGAGCCCTTAAGAACTAGGCACTAGATTTATGTTTTGGCTGTTTTGATTAATCCTAACACAATAAATGATGAAAATAACCCCAGCAATGGGAATTTGAGATTCTTTTAGTCAGAAGAAAGAACATTTGAAAGTGGAAAGATTACATATATGGAAATGTACACCTAGAAAAATCAAGAGATGCAAACTTCCAATGTTACCAAGTCCATCTGCTCGTTTTGTCCCTTACATTTAATATTTAGAAAAGTAACTCTAATTCCAAACACTTCAGTTTATTCATTGTGCTGCCATTTTATTTAGATATGTGTGTTAGGCAAACCTAGTTTCCTCTGAAATCACTAGGAATAGTCAATCTCATAAACAGCAACTCAGAACAGGAAAAATAAAAACACAAAAGAAAAAGAGATTGATTTTTGCAATGCTGATTGAAGATGAACATTTAGATGGAAAACAGAGCTGACTGAGTCTATGAACTGCTATGTATGTAGTTTTTGTGAAAGTTTCTCATTTATTATTACTGTGCAATTACAGTCTTATATATCTATACCAACCATAACTTAGCACCAGTGTAGATGAATTGCCAATACTTTACTTCCTCTGAGCAAAAAATACACAACTCCTGAGCTGAATCATATTTTCAAGCAATGTACAAATTTTTAGCTGTTCTGTCTTTATTTGTATCTCAAGAATCACATTGCTAAATCTTCACAGAGTATCTTAGAAGAGCACCCCTTAATGACTATATTTTTCCTACATATACTTTTTATTTAAATTGAAATTGTCTCAACTTACATTTTTAATAGCAGTGAAATCCTTTGGGTCTTATTAAATGGAATCTAAGCAAAAAATTCTCTCATCTGCTCTGCTGTACAGATCTTTGAAGGGTAAAGAAATCTCTTTTTTATTTGCAGTTGTGGTTACAGATTGATATGCTTATGTCTTTACATTGCCAAAATGACAGAGTTTTATACATGCAGTCACACTCAAATCTGCAAGGAAATGAGAGGAGAAACTAATGCATGCATTTTCCAGATCCTGGTTTACATTTCTGCAGATACAGACCTCTTAGAATTTTCATTTATAGATGAATCTATTTCCAAGTTCTGATCCGATATGTTTTTTTGTTTGATTGGTTGGTTTGCTTTGAGGAGTTTGCCTCAATCTTAGTAGAAGTCTTGCACTGCAAACAGATCCAGAAGTAGGACTAATGACTGGGCCATGTTTAGGATCTAGGTAATGTAGTTTTAAAGAGAATGTTATTGTAAAAAATGTGTCTCCAAAAGACTGCAGGCTTGGCCTTAGCTTACAAAGACAAGAAGAAAACTCATTATGGAACCTGTATGACTTATGATGCTGACCAGAGATTGGCTAACTATAATGTCCAGAGTAAGTGAGAGTCAGAGACAGCTTTCATTTATAAAAAAAGAAAGAAGAAAAATTAAATAATTTGGGATAAAAGGAGTAAGAATCTTGAAGTCATTAGGCTATGCAATTTCAGTATCTCTATTCCATCTAAAAGCTCATTATAATGACGATGATGACTATTATTATTATTATTTACACAGGTAGATGCACACACATTTAGTTGCAGAAGATTCCATTGTAGGATTGCTAATGAAATATCCAGTGATTTTTGTGGGAGTGTAACATCTTACAAACCACCATGCAATACAGAGATATTTTCTCACTGCAGGCAATAAAATAAAACAAAAACAAATAAAAAAAAATCTGGGCTACAGAATTGAAGTTCCTCTTCATTATTCTGACATTAGCTAGCCTCAGGCTTTAGAATCTGCTCAATTGTAATGAATCACTAAGATTTCACTTGGACCAAGGAGAAGATAACACCTCATTGTACTTTGTTGTTAGCAAGATTTTTACAAAATAACATCTGCTCTCTTATATTGTGAATGATTTAATTTTTAAACACTTGTTCCCAACCTTTAATTTTCTGCAAAACAACCACATAAATTATTAATTCATCTGTATTTCCTCAAGGCGAGTTAGACTTAAGGTCCTTCATAAATATTTAAGAATTCTATTGCAAAATAAACAAAAACTTCCACTTAACTTTTAATTGCAAGTCTCCAAAACCAGTAGCAGCATCAACAAGAGTAAAGAGAAAGATTTCAGATAAAAACACTTTTTTGTGAAAGGATCCAGCCTTATAAGCTTGTAGAAATTCAATGTGTTTTTGCACCAAGTTTGCAAAACATGTATTTCATTAGCAACAAAAGTCAGGGAAAAAAAAATACCACTGTTCAAATATAACCCAGCCTTGAACTGAAAACCTCCCTAGTGCTTCCCAGGAACATGAAGAGCAACTCACATGTGTATACGTATTTTCAGGGAATACATTAATAATATATTAATATCGAGTGTTATCCAGGCCCAAATCTGAGTTGCTGTTTAATTCTGGCCCTGGATCTGAGAAGGCAGACTCAAGATTCAGGGCTATCCTAATGTAGTTCCAGCTGCCAACTCCTCCCCTTTTACCCAAAGGAATTGCGCAGATAACTATGGATCACTGCTGTTTGCTGTTTCTCACCCTCTCCCCAGAACGGTTCTCACCTCTTGGAAAAACAGAGCTCTCTGAACCCTTTGGAGTGGTGCAGAGATCACAGCAAAATTAAGATCCAAGTTCTGTGAGTGTAACAAATTTATATATATATATAT
>WAAE01018328.1:0-44568 GCA_013400495.1 Nicator chloris | reverse complement strand
ACTGCATTTTGGCTTTCCTGCTTGCCTATGGCAAGAAATGAATTACTGCACTTGGTGCCCATTGTGAACATGGTGGCTTTTTTGGCTTGATTCTGTGAAAAGCCAAGGCCTCAAATGGTATTTCAGTAGTATGGAAGAGGATACTCAGTCACTTGATAAAAGATGATGATCAAAGAACAGAGTTTGTGTGATAACTAATTATGTTATTCAGTACTTTTGTCACCTTTGAGTTTGCATTAGAAGGCAACAAAAAGTTAACCTGAACCAACAGCACACCATACTACTACACGAAAACCTGAGCTTAGCTGGAATTTGGGGATGTCTACTAGTTGGGTTAGATGTGGCAGTGTCCCCTCTGCTGAAACACTACAAACTGTCAGAGGGGAAGCTGGCCCTGTACAGCACTGAGAAACACCAGTGCCTTATGGCACAGCATTGGGGGTGTCAAAGTGCTGGTACGAAAAACTGTTTTTCACACTTTCCTGAATGGCTCGTTCCTTGTTTGTACTTTGTCTTCTTACACAGTGCATAGTGAAAAAGTGAGCCTGACATAAGCTCTGAGGTGGTGCGCCACAAGAACAAGATTAGTTAGAAGGAAAAAGAAGAGAGGGAAGAATGATTTATATTTACCAGAAGTCATACTGGGAGCAGGATGCCATGGCTGCATATGGGAAGCAAAACTTAAGAACAAAGCATTCATTCAGGAGATTATCACAAACATGTGCCAGAAACATACATGAATATAATTCCTCCTGGTTACTGAATCGCTGGAGAGCTCAACCGAATATAATGAGTATTAAGCCATTTTCTTAAGTTTGTCTGCTTTCCCACTTTAAAAAAAAGCTACAAATGTGTCACTCTGGTGTCGATCCAGAGTTTTTGGAAGAACATCTGATAGACAGGTCTTCATGAAATCCATGGCAACATACCAGTTTGATAATTTAGATCCCTATAACTGACAGCATTACCTAGCTGTTTTTATTTAAATAATGATACAAATGGGAGAGCTTTCAAGACTGGAGAGCCTTATTGTATGATTTAGGCTGATAAAGAAAATTTTAAATAATACTTTCTTTTACGACTGATTCTTGTTGGTTTGGGGTTTTTTGGGATTTCTTTTTGCAAAGGCTAACGAATTTTTATTAGCATTGCCCCCACATCAGAAAAGCACTTTGGAGTTGTTCTTTATTGTTGAATACTCCTTCTCTACATCACAGGAAAGCGGCTGAGTGCCTGCCTCAGCTTCTGTGCAATCTGAAACAAAGAAACAGAAGATATTTAATATGTAGTCACTTCACACTGTGCAGAAATATGATTGCAAGCGAAGAAATCAGGTGTTCCCCCATGTGATGAAAAACTGCAGGCATTACTGCAGGTTTTGTGTATACAGGACTCTCAAAACATTCCATTACAAAGACTTCTCATATATACACTTTCTGCCTGGTTAATGTGGTACTTTCACTGCTCCAGTTGTGTTGGAGAAAGCATTGTAGGCAGGGCTGTTATTCTGCCTGTCTGTTTATCTAGCACTGCACCAGAGAGCTACAGGAACACAGCCAGATTTTCCAGGAAACGCACCTCCCTGCTGAAGCAAGGCTGAAACATCAGAACAGAGCTGTGCACTCCCCACAGTTGTCATGGTAGCCATGACCCCATGTGTGAATATGTACTGGGGGAGAGAGGATTGGTACAAGGAAACTGCTGAGGCTGCAACCAGAAGGATCGAAATAGACTGGACAAGAGGCTGAAAGAAGGTAAGGGGAAACCTAAGCCTAACCCCACCAGATGTGTTAAGGAAAGTAAGCAAAGTGACCTGATGGGGGACCTACAGTTGTCACCCACTAAAGATACCTCTGAAGCTCCACTGGCAACTTTTATGGCTGTGAAGGGGCACCGGTTACTTATGGGACTCCTTTTAGTAATAGAAGTCAGGTTCCAGCACATTCAAACTCAAATGTTTTACCAGCATATCACGTTAGAAAACTTGTTCTTGGTTTATTTAAAAAAAAATCACAAGGACTACATGCATGAGAACACTGTTAAATGAGAACTACAGTGGTACTGAGAGTGTTCAGATTTAACATATTTAATGTCACCTGAAACGTTCCTGTCCCTCCTGCCCCACACTTGTATACATCAGGCTGTAATCACAAAAGCTTCCCTTCTCACTCTCATCCTATGAGAGGAAAGTTTTGTTGAAATGTTTTGTTGTTCTGTTCAGTGCACCAGGCCTTGCTTAGTGCACATCGGAGAACTAAAATTCTTTGTACCCCTAGTACTGGCACTGGGGGGAAAAAAACAATCAAGCTATCAACAATGTGGTTTCTGAACAGCGGTTTTTAGTTCTACTAGGTTTATTGTAACAATCATGTACATAGGACAGTGTCTATAGGATGATATTATTTTAACTCATTCTTTCAGTTTTCAGGATTTTTTACAATTCCTTTTACAATTTTTTGTACAATCCTTCAAATATCTGCTCTGTGGGAGCACGGATTAAACGCTGTATTTCCTATAAAAGTAGCAGCACAGTACATGCCAAGCAGGGCTGAAGCCCTGTCCCTTACCGTTTCATAGAACTGTGCCTGCTGCTCCAGATAGAGACGAATGACGCTGTTGTAGTCATAGATGCGGTTACTGTGGAAGTGATTCATCTCAGCTGCAATCAGAGCCAGGAGACAAATTATTTCACGGAAGCATTTATATTTAGGAACAGTTTCACTCAATTCAAGTTAGTTACTCTGCAGCAAGCTCAGTGTCCAGCCCTGCCAGCACAGTTACTGTTCTCATGCTTCCACAACCTGTTCTGCCTGCAGCATTCAAGTTATAGTGGAACTGTTTGTCAGATTGGTAGGGGGTCAATTACACACTAACCTGGACGCTTCCTGGACAAAGCCAGGTTCTTGTATTACAATACTCAGGTGCACAAAGATTCGATAAAAAATACAAGCAGGATTTTCTTCTACTGAGGTGACTGTTCCTTCCTGAAGGGTTTCCAACAGAATTTTGGCTAGGACATTCAGATTTCCAAGGGTGTATATACCAAGTTGTAAGCCACAGCTGTAAATACTTACCTCAAAAAAAAAGAAGAACAAAAAAAGATACAACTAGTAGTATCTGACCCATTCTTGACTTAGGCTGTTTCAAAAGATACCTGAGAAACAGCATTACTGAATCTGTAACACCTTACACCTGTTTCCACATCTCTTCTCAGATCACAGCTTATGTTTGAAAGAAGTTAAATATATTTTGGGATATCAGTGGAAGGAGAATAAATGTTCTACATTGTAAAGTCATGCTAGAGGTCTCTTTCACAATTACCACACATAAAATGCAATCCTCTTGCGTCACTGTGACTAAGAAGAAGGGGGTGGGGAGTTTTCTTGGTTGTTTTTAAAATCAATTTTGTGTGCTGCTCTGACTTTGTCACATCATATATTGAATACTCTTGGCTTTAAATCATCTAAAAATGATGCAACCCCCTTAGCAATGAGTAATCTCATTGAAGTCAGTAACAGGATGCACTTAATGGCTTAATATCCTGCAGGATTGAGCCCTGACTCCTCACTTCCCCAGTTTTTCTAGTGTGGTGTGCTAGAAAACACCTTATATTTACAACACCTCTAACCTAAAGAGGAAAAAGCTCATTCAAAAGACATCCAGGAAATAAAGATCTTATCTAAAAGAACAGGAATCTCAGCTGGGAAATTGATTACCTCTGACTAAACGGAAAGTCAGAAAAACAATTCTGCTCATGATGTCCTGCTTCTTGCACCAGAGTCTATACTTTTGAGTTATTATCAATTCCAAATCAAAGAATCAGCCTGGGGTAGTTGTTCTGGGGTTTTTTAATTGAATTTTCAAAACGTGTCTTCTGCAATTGTGATGTGAGATTAAAAAAAAAGGGGAAGGCAAAATAGCTGCAATTTAGAAAAATCTCAGCAGGTCACAAAAAAGCCCCCACAAACAACCCATGCCCAGGTTTTATTCCTGGCAGCAGAATATTTTGTTTCAAAGTATGCTGCTTAACAGAAGTCCTTCAGAGATCTACAACACTTCCATTTAGCTCAAAATTTGGTTTACCTTGTAGTGCATAAGCCATGGTGCTTACACGTTTCACCATGTTCTGTTTGTCTTGTGGCGTTATTTTACTGGTTGCAACTAACTTGTCACTTTCCTTCACTCTTTCTATTGCTCCCTGTAGAAACCAAATGCAGAAAGGTTAAAAGAGTAGTCAGCTTAGGGGTCTTCATAGTAATCTAAAATGCCACTATCTACATTTTGAGTTTGCATTCATACACATATGTACACAAAATGATTGGTTCTGCCTTCTCATATTTTCATCCAAAGTTTGTTATTTCCCTTTATTGCTTCCAAGAGTCCTTACAAAAAGTGACTTCAAACAAAGGCATGATCAGACTCATCAGCAAACAGGCAGTAATACGCAAGGATATATACAAAAAGGACAAATGGACCAAGTTTCAAATTACAGATGACATCCAAAAGCCTATAGAACCTTATTTGCACATTTTACAAGATGAGGCAACATAAAACTGTTTTTCAAGGGACTACAACTCATTGCAATGTATAGCCATTGATTCAGAAAAATCCCTGAGTCACATAAATAACAAGCATAAAAAGATATGCCTCCCCTACACAATGTATTTGTGCCAAACAACATGCAAGAGAATCAATTTACATGTCTCTTGGCAGTAGGCTTATGTTTCAAGTTTTAAAAACATTTCTTCTCCTTTTATGGTATTTTCCCCCAATGTTTCTGTGGGATGAGGGACTGTAAGTGTCGTGAAGAAAGAACACACAAATCTGATATGCTTTTATCTTTGTTGCTCTCAGAAGTATGTTCTTACGTTCTTGTTCTATACATTTAACACTTCAAGTGATCAAAAAAAACCCAACTACACATTTGTGCACTTGTTTTAATACTCCACAATATTTAGTTTCCTGAAATACATTGCAGCAGATACATGACCGTAAGGAAAACTCTATGACCAAAAGAAAAGAAAAGGCAGAATATCCAAAACTATACACCATGGCTTTTGTAGTACAGAGAACAAAGTCAATGGATTTGGTCTCTGGTCTCTGGTTTTTGATATTAAAGAAACTTCTTGGCAGTACCTGATTATTTATCACGTATCAGCAAGCCAGCCACGCAAGTGTACACAAGTTTTCCTACAATACTCGTATGATTTTATTATCAACTATCACGTAAGGCTCAAATATTACAAATTTACACTACTGCTATTCATCCCCCTGGGATATGAAGTCAACTTGAAGAAAATCATGAACCTTCTACTGCTCTACTATAGCAGAGTCGTGATATTCTTGAAAGAAATTCTAGCTTTCCTTCCCTAAGTGCTTCTTATTTTAAAAATTAACACAGCAGTTTCACAGAAACTTCCAGTGTTTCAGCGGCAGGGGCCAGGCTGCTGCACAAATGCAGGCTACCATACCACCACTTTTGCTGCCGTCCCCACTGCCCAGCCCTTAAAAAGAAAGGCTCTTCACATACCTTATGAGCTGCTATGATGTCAGGGAAGCAACCAAGAAATCCTTTATACTCATGATTTGTTTCCATCAAAAAGTGAAGATCTTTCTTTGGCTAATAAACAAAGCATAAGTGTTAGTAAAAGTATCTGTGGCAAATTAACATCACAGAAAAGAAACTATGATGCCAAGAAAGGGCAAAAGGGAAAAAAGGGAAGGAAACAATCAAAAAAACCCAAACCAAAATATTAATTGTTTATGCAAGGTGGTTTTTTTTTTGAAAAGGGTTTTTTAAAAAATATAAGCTTTTTGGAGCAAGGCACGGTGCATCATTGTGCAGATGCCTCTGTTCTTTGTTTTATTTAACACTAGGTCATGAAGTGAGGGGCTTTGCCTTACATTTTCAGCCAAGAAGACTCAACCCTGAGATAAAGAGGATCTGCATTTTGGAGACTTTAAGCATTAGCATGCTAAAGATCAATGTATGTCTTGAATACCAATCAAGGTTTATTTAAGCCACATTTTTAATGAAGCAGGCAACTGCATGTCAAGGCAATGGAACAGGTTCGATACACAGGTATGGCCCCTTATGGAGCAATAGCAAAATCTGGATCCTGTAGACATTTGAGAATGCAGAGGGAAGGCAGAAACTCTGTCCTTGATTAAATATCATTCTTTTGTATCGGTAATGAACACAGTTCACAGACATCAGAAAATGAGCACATTTAAAGAGCAAACAATCATTGTAGTATTTTAGAAATCAGAATGTGGGCTTTCTGACCAACAGAAATGTCCTCTCATCACATTCCCTCTGAGCTGACACAGAGTAAAAAAGAAGATGAAAATGCATTTAGAAGTGTTAATAGCAATTTCATTTAATTGGTCTATAGCAGTAGCAGCTATGTTTTAATCGAAGAGGAAAAAAGAAAAGTCAGAAGTAATCCAAATAGGTGACATGTCTGTACACACTACGCCATTATATTTGTAATACTCCTACCTGATCTGCTACAAGACTGGCAATTTCTTCATAAGTTTTCCCTGCTTCTGTTATTGCTCCATTGAGATCAGATTCTCCTAGAAGTAAACATCAGTGTATGAATTACAGTAAGTCAACTGCAACAAAAAACTTGTCTTGATTTAAGGCAAATTTATAAAAAAGCCTATTGACAACAATAAATGCCTAGCCATCCTTTTATAACCAGCAGAAATAAAGAATTTAAGAAAACATTAAAGGAGGAAAACTGAAGGTCCTGTAGAAAATTAATGTTCTACCATAGTACCAGTACTACTTAATTCCACATTTAATAATTTTATGCAGTTTAAATACATGGGTATTCCTCCACATGGGGCAACAGGAATTCTACCAGGATGGAAAGGAAGGAAGAATGACGAGGGTTACAAAAGATAGACTGACAAATCTGATGTGTTACTAGCCCTGAGCTCTCTGACAGTCCCAGACAATAACTGTTCAAAGGTCAGAGAAGCAAAAGGAGGCTCAAGATCCTTTTTTCCTTGACAACAAGACTTCTGATCCTTTAGGGAACTCTTAGACAATATTTTCAAGCTCTGTAAAAATCACTGGTTTTCAGAGTGAGTTTCTAACTTTCATTCTCATACGAAACAGATCAAAGGGCCCTATAATCTATGCTTAACAATACAGACATCACCATAAATCCTAAGCTAGACAACACCACAAGCACTCATAACACTGTCTTACTAACAGGACAGGCTACGTGGGACAAAGATGGAAACAAGCCTTACATTCTTGTATGTTTCATGCCACTTCACCTTCCCATCCATGTTAGCTTGGCCAAAGCACGTAGTCAACAGTACAGAAAGCAAATTGAGGTAGAGAGTAGAAAGGCAAAGGTATAGTTTGCAGATATCAGACTTAAGAAAAAAAAGAGTTTTCTCATACTTTCAGACATGTCTAGATATTAGGCAGTGGTTGGTGTTTTATGAACTTTTTGATTTTATTCTATAGATATTAATCAGTGACTTAATTGAAAAGTATCATAGATTTCATTAATGATTAATCTGAACATTAAAGTATCTTGTTTTACTACAACATATGGTCTAATCTACATTAGAGATTTATTACATAGGATTCCTTCATTTCAGCATGTCCTAAAGGAAACAAGGTAATGACTGAATGTTGTTTCAGTTCTATTAATCAATTCCTACTTTCCATTAGACTGGCTTCATAAAGTCAAAAAGCTGTGAGGCAAAGTGACCGATCCTAAGAACTAAGTCCAGTAACACAAACACTGCTAAACAAATAATTATTTTTCTCCTATTTGTGCCTGTTAGGATAAAATAAAAATAAAACCAACACTAATTCCCATTGTGAGACTCAAGGAGTACACAATTCATAAGATATCTTCACCTTTTTGTAAAACAATAAAAAAATTGGAGGGTGATCAATTTTTTATTTAATGCTTAAGGCTTAAGTATTTTCAGTACTTCAGAATTCTTTTGTCTGCTCAGAAGTAACCTTGAAGTAACTCCTGTTTAGGCAGCCAACTCTTAGATTTTGGGATAAAACATGGTGTGGCTTCAGAGTCAGAAGCCAGGTTAGTCTAGATGTTGCTGTTCACTTTACAAGGCCATAAAAGATGGTAACTTTCCCTACCTAAAAAAAAAAAAAAAAGAGGAAGAGTACGTATATTTAAGTTGAGCAACAAAATCCTCCTCTTCTGTGTCGAGCTCACTCAAGAAACCTTCGTAGATCAGAGCTTCAAAGGATCTAGACAAAGCCTCCCAACACCAATCACCTTTTATTGTCAGCATTCTCAGCTTCTGAACCAATGCAAAGCTGGGAATTGCCTTCTTAACTCAGTCTGTGAAAGCTGAGTTGGGTCCAGTACAAGGATACGTCAGGATGTCAGGGGTTCTTTAATCAATGGAATATCAGAAAGCCCCAAATGTTGCTAACATTTATAACAAAATTATGTTAGTGTTCAGTACCTGTATCCCCAGAAGAAACAGAGGGGGCCTAAAAGCATTCAGTGAAGGTAGCTATAAAAAGAGCAGTTAAAATGGCCAGTAATACTCCACAGATATTTCAACCCAACCACACGAAGAAACAGATATTTTCATGGATTTACAGGCTGCATATTGTCATAAGGAGATGAAGAAACACATAAAACTATGCGGAGCCTTCTGGAGATGTTTAATAGAGCATCTCTTAGCAGTTCAACTGCTTGGTAAATGCCAGTGACAATAACTGCAGAAGGAACACACCATACATATTGGGCGAACTAATATTCCAAGTCTTGACTGGGACAGACACATTTTTTTGTCAAGAAGTAGTTTTGTTTTCTTTACTTTCAAAATATACTGTAATATAATTCAGTAGGAAAAATCACAAAGTTTGATGTACTAGCAAATACTTGCAGCAAAGCTTTTCTCGATAGGTACACCTCAAACTGATATGTTCAGCACACATGCAGCTTGTACAGCAGGATTTGCCTGTTGCCAGCTGACTGGATAGTGAAACTTGCATGTAACTGCCTAACAGAATTCCTGAGGGGTGATGTAGGATTAGGAGATCTTATGTGGTTGAATGGCATACCAGTCATTCACATTTTCTTAATATAGGAGAAAGACTCCTCCAGATTTGGTACCGCAAAAGAGGAGCCATGCTATTTAAGGCTATGTTAACCTTAGAGTATCCTATGACACAGTAACACAGGCAACACACTGCCAGGCTGCAGGACACTTCCAGGCATCTTCTGGTACTGTGCAATACACATTTTTGGACCAGGATCATGCCTGCAAAGTGCATGAAGTGCATTCTTGGAACCAACTGGAGAATACATAAGCCCATGGCCAAGTTAAATCAGAATCTCTCAGTGTGTCCTTAGCAGTTTTAAAGGTACCCTTGCCCTGCAAACACTGGGGACAGAGCCCTAACACACACTGGGCCTGGTAACAAATAGATAAGGCTCATTCTGCAGACAGAAAGAGCTAGAGTGATTCAGATTAACAAGTGTATCTTGCCTGGTGCAATCTTAAATATTTCAGGCTAGAAATTAGAAGAGAAGGCAGTAGGCATCACCACACATAAGGCTTTGCTGAGCAAGCAGGCATCACTGATGAAAGTGGTACGGACAGTAGATACATCCCATCTTAACCATGCAAATGAACCAACTAACAATAAATGCAGTATGTCAGAAGTCAGCTACCAGTAGCTAGAAATGTTTCTGTCATCAAATCAGCCATTGCAATCTTCAGTGGCTGATATGTTTAAACTTTCAGAACACTCGTATTACAAAAAACCCAAAAAACAACCAACCAAAACAAAAAAATGATGAAGAGATTCAGCTCCCAACAGAAACTGAACTGAGTGTCCTTAAGCATGGCTGAAGGAGTCATTCCTGTTTACTGATAGCCCAGAAAAATCATACATCACACTCAGCCTAGCTACTACTTCTTCATTGGAAGCAATGAGTCCTCTTTTAAACACTGAGATCCAGAAAGCTGTGCCCTATCAGTCTAAATCCATGTGCTTAGGTCTCTTTCAGAGAGTCTGCTTAATCCATAGACCTGTACCTGATGGAATGATCAAGTGAATCCATACATGAGCAGCAGGCAGGACAGAGTGAGAGAAGCAGTGATGAAGCCATTTAAAGCTACATCTGCATCGTACTTGCTCTCTCTTCCTAGAAACTCAAATTAAAAAGCAAAGAATCCCATATATTACTAACGTGGAAATAAAACAAGGGTACAAGTTGTTGAAAAGAGCAAAATATGTGGAATCAAGGCAAAGGCATCTGTAGGAAGGGCACTTTTCTCAACAAGATACAGGTGCAACCAGCTATGACTGGGCAAAGAGTAAAGACACACATGCTTGCCTTGTTCCCAAACTATCATGGGACCTAATTTTTCATACCATTCAAAGATGCTGGAAATCAAATTAAAGCTTTCCTTTCTAAGGCTGATCTGCAATTTTGTATTCTATCTTTATGACATAGTTTTCCCTTTACCCTGACAAAAGAATGTGCTAGAGCCCAAGCAATTTTCAGTCCTTTTTCAAGACTTCTTGCTACAGATTTTATCCAGGCAGGATTTAGTTTTCTATCCCGTGCTAAGAATACATAACCATGCAAATCCCCTACTTCATTCTCACATCCAAAAGTGACTGTTTAGGCAATATGCTATGCTCAATTCTAACTAAGCAGTCATCCTGTTGAAGTACAGGACACAGATGAGAAAAAATGATGTGGACAATGCCTATTTCCAACACTTCCAGCAGCAGAGAATCTGTGTTCCAGTAGGTTGCATTCTAGTACATTGTTTATGGGGCAAAATGTTTTAAGATTATAAAGCAAGAGATAGATATAGAGCAAAGTCAGAGTAAGTACTGGTCAACTAAAATTTGTAAGACGGAAACATTTCAGGAAGCTTCTATGCAAGAACATTTCAGGTTTTAGAACACAGTAATTTTGCTATCAAGTCTAGAAAGAAAAAAGCCAAAACCTCAAACACCCTTGAAAGGAGACTCCCAGGGAAAACTGACTTAACAGACACTCTCTGCATACCAGGAAATATTTTCTAGTAGTCTGAAAAACATCAATAGAGCTTAACATATCAAAGCAGAATTTTAAATTTGATCTGAAGATCACATTTTCGGAAAACTTTGACCAATTGATGCCCTTCTTTTCCCTCCCACAACTTTCATACCTAACATGACAGGCTCTTTTTTAGGGCTCTTGAAGGAGAAGCAAAGGTGAAGGACAAGAAAAGGCTACAGTAGCCAACCCTCCAGCCCACTTAATGGACTACAAAACATTGCAGTAAGTTTTCCATCATTGTGTGGAGTTGCTGTATCATGAAGTCGCACAATAGTTCTGTGACAGCTATTTTCAAAGCTGCATTTCTCTCCTTTCCCTTTGATATCACAAAAATGCTACAGCATGTTTGGGGAGTCAGGTCAGTGACCAGATTCCATATTAAGAGATCAAACTAAACTTCCACCACCACCAACCTACCACAAGATTATACAGTGAGAGAAGACAAGATTGCAGACAAGAACATAAAAACCCCGTAACATACACAGAAGAAAGGTTTTAGTATTTTTTCCAGAACCATGTTTGACATCTAAACCTCAAAGAGGAAAGCATTAAGATTTTCAGAAAAACAAAAAAGTAGCATGATGTAATTAAAATACCTCTTTTTAAGCAAAGTACAAATGAAGCTATAGAAGTACCTTGGTATCCACTAGTGCTGAAGACCAGTGCCAGGCTCTGCAATGCTTTTCCTATCTTCTGGTATTCCTTGGGTAGTGCTGAAAGTGGGAAAAGGATGAGGAAAAGAGGGGAAACAAAAGCAAAAAAACGACAAGGGTAAGTGAGACTAAATCTGCAGCATCTGCAAAACTTGACGAAGTAGATGTCAAAAAGAACTAGGTTTTACATTTTCTCTAGTGACACATTTATAATTATATTCTTTACCCCCTCCCCTGCTACACATGTTCCAAAACTGGATAAAGCAATTGCAATCTGGATTCTTGAAAGGTACAAACAGTTGGGGAAACAGTGTGTGATGCTATTAAAAAAAATGAAATCTCACTGCATTTCTAGTTCAGTCCTCCTATGCATAGTGAGATCTTTTTCCCCTCCCCCTCATGGGGGAAGGAAGAGGGGGAAGTGCTGCAGTATGATATGGAGAATAGGTCTCATTAATATTTTAAGAGAGGAGATTATTATACAGACCCATAATACCTAAACTCTCCTCAAATCATGAATTTTATATTTAAAGGCACTAAAACCCAAGATTATCTAGGTATAAAAATTATGCAAGTATCTGAATAATAAAACTGTTTTTTATAATCTATTTATTGAACATGCATGCATAAATTGCTCCATCACAATTAAATCAATCAGCTGTGATTTATGAGTGCATTCATTATTAACACTTTGAACAGCACCATTCCAGAGGCCTGAAAAGCAATCTGAAAAGCAAAAGCAATTTTTTATATGCTGCCTATGCTAGCAGAAAAAATACCCAAGTAGATATGGGTTTTGTTATCAAATATTTGTTTTCAGAGGGTACACTGCCCAGGCAAACATAAGGTTTTTAGCTGCTCTAGCGTCCCACAGAATCTGATTTTTACAGAAGAACCCCTTTGTGTGGTATAAAACAAACACCACAAAACCCCCAAATCAACCCCACACTCCAACTGCTTAATTTTATTGATTATCTTTGATCAAGCTCTTCTCCAGAAGTCAGACTATTTATGATAACTGGTATATCTTACACAACAAATATAATTTAGAGTACTAGAATTCTGTTATCTGCTATTACACTGATACTGAATCATCAGTGGAAACTTTAATGAAGAATCTTTGGTTTCTTTTCACATGTATTTAAGAGTTTCCACTGTCAGTAATTTCAAATCTCACTGAATGGAAGGCATGTAACTATTGCTCAGGAAGTGCCAAAAATACTTCTGATTATGAGTCCAGTCTAGAGCTGACAGGGAACTTAAAACCTAAGAGAATACTAAAATTTTGCATGTTCCAGTTTACCAGTCTCTTTTTTTTGTATTCAGTATGAATGTCTGGAAATTAAAAGTTAAAGTTTTTAACACAATCACAACTGTATTGCTGCATCTATGCTAACTAATTAATAGTTGTAAGTATTAGAAGAGTCATTCAGTATCTAAAGCACTAGTGTTGTAAGTTTAGGAAGACTTTAACTGTTAAAAAAATACTGAATTTCTACAGTAAGCACAAGTCACAGCCAGCCCTTGATTTGATCATTGCTTCTGTAACTGCAAAGCAATGCTGGTTTTCTAGTCTCATCTGAGGAACCTTATACCTTCCCCTGTTCTCCACTTTCCCCTCAGCATAATTTGCTAGTGAAGCAAGATCTGTACCATGTTAGAGCTCTGTTGTGTGTTAAACTACTTTTGACCAGCAGGAGGGTCAGTGGTGTGTAGAAGGAAACCCTTTTATTCCAAGTTGGGAAATGTAAATCATTTAAAGTTAACATCCTATAGGTACTGAAGTCTAATGTAATCACTTCCACGAGAGATGGAGCTTCTATCCAATCTCTCTGGTCAGCCCCAAATATTCAGCTGTAGTGTTAGATTAGTAAGAGGCAAAAACATAACTCAGGAGATATACTTCAAGTTCTGGGGACGATGTTTTGGGGTTTTTTGGTGGGAGTTAAAAGGAGAGTAAAAAAATTAAGGAGATTCAAGGAGATTTGTGTGATAGGTATTTGGTTGTCAGACACTACAGCCTGCCCTGAAGTGTTCTTATTATGATCCTCAGCTGTAGTACCTGCTTCCTTTCAATAGCTGCCTTGTGGTGGCCACAAACACTGAACACTGCTGTGGACTAGGAAATTAGAGCCCAGGCAGAGTCATAGGGACTTGGTGTGAAGTTCTGCAACCCTAAATATCTGTGGGAAGGAAGAGACAAGATAGGAAAAAAAAAGAATTGGGCTAAAGATTAAGTTAGAATCAAGATGGTTTTTCTTTTCTTTTTCTCTTAAACTCATTTCATCTTTAAATAACTTGTCCTAGCATGCAAGGATCCTAAATAAGGGGTTAATAGGATGCAATTATTTGAAAATATGATTTCATCAAATAAACAGGTCTATTTTGCCCATGTCACTAAAATTTAAATAAATTACCAACATATGAGAACAGGTCCAACAAGGCCTTTAGCTGCATTACTAGAATTATTTACGTATTTTTAAACCTAAGGGCAGGGAACAGATATTTCTGGGATAAAGAAAAAACCCCAAACAACCCAACAAAGAGCCCCACATCAAACATACTAACAAAAAACTTGCACAATTTATACTCTTAGACTGAAAATGGCCAGAATGCCATACAATTCCCATGATAATTTAGGAGTTGCTTTAAAGATGTGCCTTGAATTATACACATTAAGAAAAAAAAAAAGAAGAGAGAAAAGCACCACAGAAAGGTCTGCTGAGTTCAGAAGGACACTTACGCCCTGTACACCTCTTCCAGTGCTCTTGTCCCACTGTCAGCAGCTCTTTAACTCCATCATCCATTGCTTTGGTGAACCTACCCACTGCATCACATTTCTGTTCTCTGTGGCATTTTGAAAAAGCAAAAACAAAAAGCAGTTTAATAGATGCATAATGCTAACTTTAAACACAATACTGCAATGTTTAGTAATGTCAACTAGGTCTTAAAAAATATGAGAGATATAAATCAGTTCCTTGAAATTTCTGCCATTTCACCAAATTCAGAATTCCCCTCTTTAAATACAGGCATTATTTCCTTCCATTTTTCCTCCTCTGTTAGACACATGGCACTGGATTAGCATTCTTATTACAGTGTAACAGAAGCAGTGAAATTCATACAACAATGAAAAAAATAAAAAGAAAATAATTGTGTCAGATATTTTGATAGAAGTCTAACATAGGTGAAAAAAAAGTAATATAGCAACTCTCCTAATGAAATATATATGCATACTTTCATATTATATTGTCAAGACCATTGTGCTGAGTTGCATTATAGGGAGCAAAACCAAAAAAATCTGTGACGCTGAAAATAGAATTCTGAATTAGTTTGTGCCTTTTTACTTCTCTTTAAGCATGTTTTCATGCAGCTATCAGTGTTTTCCATTAACAAAGCACTGCATACACAGCAGTGATTCGTGAACTCTACAAATCTAAACATATATTTTGTAATTTTCAATGTGATTTATTTAAACTGCATCAGATCTTACAAATGCTCTCAGCCAAAGCCTGCATGAGACAGCTGTCACAGCAAGGGGACACTGAATCCCCAGAGCCAGGGCAGCAGCTCCAGCTGTGGCCCAGCAACTTAGAGGTTCCCACTTCCCCACCAGCACTTCTTTTCCTCAGCTGGAAACCATACACACACAGTTATTTGCACAAAACCAGCACCTGGGCTTTCTAAGAGGCTCTTGCTTTACTCCCCTTACCTCAGGAGCAAAACCTCCTTTAATTTTCTGAACTTCATACTTTATGGTATCAAGATCAACAAAAATGCTCATGAATCTATGCAGGATTCTCAAAATACTAGCAAAATTGTTCAGTAAAGAACATCTTCCCACTGAAGAACCTAAGAGTTGTTGAACAAGCTGGTTTGTCCACTTTGTAAGTGGAGTAATGGCTTTCAAGACACACACTTTTAACAGCATTCCCATGCACTGGAACATGTGGACATCTGAATTGTTACAGCCACCCCTGCAACTGCTTGGAAATAGATCCCCAGCACTACTGCAGGCTGCCAGCCCCAGCCCAGGAGCCCATACCCCTGGTGAGCATTCTCCTCGGGCTGGTGTGCCCTCCCTGCTCGGGCACAAACTTTAGCAGACCACATGTTGGGCACTCTGCCAGGGCTGTGTATGTGGTACATTCCCTCTCCTGCACTCTGGGTGCAAAATCCTCCCTCTCACTCACCCTTCAGCTTTTATGCCACTGGGATATACAGAAACCACACCACTTAAGCAAAGTAGTCAAGGCTGAAATCTCCATGGTTGAAGTGTAAGTCACCAAAAATGTGCATGTTTTTCTGCTGGTACAGAACTGCTACCACACAGCTATTATATCCACTCAATATGCACTGCATCACTTGCATAAAGCCTGTACTGGGTGTAGATACACTACTGCTTGCTACTAAAAACACTTCTATCCAGGTTATACACACACACACAAAATGTTATCCAGGTTTCTGTGTTCCAGAACAGCAAGAAAAGCATGTCATACATACTACATCTTCTAAGAAAAATTATTAAGCCTAAAGGAGTGAAATAAAGGCTGCATAGTAAATCCAGTCTTTAACTCTGTGAAACCCAAAGGTTTATCACCTACAGAATATACATTAAAAAGTGCATGTATATGTAATATACACCTATATAAAAGAAATATATCCATTTGCACTTCCAGAATGAAATTTGATAATTTAAGTCACTTTTCATTTTTAATAGCTTTCCATGGATTACAGATATTCAAATGTGTGTACATTACATACAACTATTTTAGAGAAACCTTGTTCTGCTTATTGGTCCATCTACAATTATCCTAAGTTACTTGGTAAGTTTAGCATGTTTTGGAACTGCTGAAAGATTAAAGATCAAAACACACTTCCACAGCAACATAATACATAACTGCATGGAATCTGACAGTACTCTATCCCACCAACTAGTTTTATATAAATTGTTTTAGGATTAGTATTCAGCCACTGAAGTCATAAAGACATCACATAGAGTTCCACTAAGTATTGGATGGGATTGATATGAAAATTTCATTATTTAAACAAATTTTCAGCTCTGCCTTGATGAATACCTCTTCAAATCCTTGAATATATATGCACACTTAGTATCTGAGTTTTGGATTATCTCAGCATCTGTTGTATATCCAGATGCATAATGCCCACACAAAAATAAATTATCTTACATTTCTACCATGTCCAAGTCAGGAGCTTCTGGTTCCATTGTAGAAAAGATCATGACTCCTACAGTTTCATCTTTTTCTGCCTTCCGCTTTCCAGTTTTCCACTCCTTAAAAAAAAAAAAAAAAAGAAAAGAAAAGAGAGAAACAAAGTTTGACCACGACTCATCCCTCTTTAAGGGCATGCAATTAAGGAGTGAACAAAATGTTTAGGAGAACTGTTAACCAACAGACCACCCCTGAACTAAAACCTTTCATTAAGAAACGAAAACTTCAAAGGAGCCAAGGCTTTTTACAGTTTCCCAAAGTTCTCCCCCTCCTCCTTTGTGCACTTTGTTGTCTAAATTCTGGGGTCAACAGACCCTTCTTGTGTGTTACTGAGATACAGTGTAAGAGCAATGATATTCAGTTGTCTTGGCACATAGGATAAGTCTCATATCAGAAGCTGCTCAGGAAGATCATGAAACTATTATGCAATTATCATACTAAGGTCTTAGTGGTTAAAAATTTCCTATGTATTGCAACATCTGTTCTGTTTATGCATCTATAAATAAGAAACTAAGAAGTGCTGACTAGCTGGCAGAATTATACAACTCCCCACTAACCATCCAACCAGCATTTCACCAGGACTACTACTTACTATGTTATTAAGCCTCAACTTACAGGATCACAGAATAATTCTGGTTAGAAGTACCTCAGCATGTTTGTAGTTCAACCTCTGACTCAAAACTGGTCAGCTGTGACCTTAGTCACACGAGACTTGAACCTTGGAAATTTTTAAGACCAGACTGGATAATGTACCTTTTCAGCAAATTCTATTTGTATTTAGCAGTATGATTATTTTGAGGAGAAAGTAGCAGAGTTTTTCTGTTTATTTCCTCATTAGTAACAGAGCTGGAGCTCAGTCATGAAGAAACCATTATTTACTGAAGGTTTACTTACTTTATTTATAATTTACTGAAGCTATTAAAATCTCTTTTTAAAAAGCATAATAAAGTGTACGTGTGAATAAAAAATTGCTGGTTATATCAGATAAGGCTGCAACATAGTGCTATTACAACCCATTCCAGTGAAAAACTGTGGTTTTCGGGGATGGGGCAGGGGGTTGTTTTTAAATATAATACAGGATCAGGCACAACCTAGATCTGCTATGAAGTAGCTTTTGTTTGCAGAGCAGCACCACTCAGAGGATCACAGTGATTACCAAAGCCAGCAGAGACAGAGGCGGGCAACAGCCAAAAGAGTTTTAGATGTGTTCCTATTCTGCTGGAGGATACAAACTATCCCTTGACAGACTGGCAACAAAGTTACTTTGAAGAGCACAAAGGTGTGGGAATGGTGTGTAGCATTTCACAGGAGCAATTTTATGCCTTGTTGTGATCAACGAGCTGAGTTAGGAATCCCAGCAGTTTCCAGCCTGTCACTACTGCCCACAGTGGGGCGGCTACAGAGCTGAACTCTTGGTTTGAAGGGGAGCTGTGGGGGGGACAGCAATTCCTCAATCTCAGTCTGTGTGTGAACTTTATTTCATTTCCTACCTTCTCATCTCGGAAATTGAGAAATTGCTGGAAAACTTCACTTTCGGAGACAACAGGGTGGCGACACATTCTCGTCATCCAAGCTTGCAGCCTCTCCATGCGCATTTTGATAAATTCTTCTTCAAAGCGCCCTGTTACACATTGAGCAATAATTGTTACATCTACAGGCTAGCACCTTCAAATTCCTTTTTTATTTTATTTCAATTGAAACAATCTGTAATTCATCTGGTGAGTTATTAACAATTTAATGACTCAAAACTTACAAGAATCACAGAATCCTAAGTTGGAATGGACTCACAAGGATCATGGAGTCCAACCCGTAAATAAATGGCCCATTATGCTAACAAATCAAAAGAATCTTAAATTACAGTATATTGATTATTGATCAAGAGTTCTCCTCCTTTTCAAGATAGGCAGGAAATATTAAAAAAACCTAACATCCACCCACAATTCAAATACATATTTGGAAAAAAACTAATAAACTTTTGGACGGAAAAATTAGGTATTCAGATGATCCAAAAGAAAAGTCAGGCACAGGCTTGTAATGCTTGTATTTTTCTGGTACAGTTTAGTAAAGTCTTGGTCAATATGAGGTTCAAAAACGTTGAAGAAAAAGGAACTACAATCCAAGATGCCATGTAGAAGCCAACAAAGCACTGAAATTAAACTGCTCAAAAAACATTGAAATTGGATTGCTCAAAAATATTTGAAATTACTCAAATACAAATCACAGATTTACAAAGCAGTGCCTCCTTTAAACATACTTCCGTATAGGTGAACTGGGGGAAAAAAATCAAAAAATATCAATAAATCATATGCATAAACTGATTAGAATATACACATACATGTAAGACTGTAACCGACTTTTTTGGTACTTAAAGATATTTTTAATACGAACTAAATCAGCAACCATTTTTTCTTAAACCAGTAATATATCATCACTGTGTATTCATAAGAACCTTTTAGTTTTAGTAGAAACTGTCTTCTTGATAGAATCCTTTCTAATTTTAAAAAATGCATGACATCAGACTTCTAAAGCATACAGTGAACAGGATTTGAAAGGAAAGAGAGAATCCACCAGCACCTAACTCTTCTGATT
Organism: Nicator chloris; assembly: GCA_013400495.1. Lineage (NCBI taxonomy): Eukaryota > Metazoa > Chordata > Aves > Passeriformes > Pycnonotidae > Nicator > Nicator chloris. Next base: position 25,017 of record WAAE01018328.1, on the reverse strand, counting down.
TCCATAGCAGCGCAGATAACAGGCCTTGAACACATGTACTGTTTCAATATAATTATACTGCATAGTTACTATGGCAGCAGATCTACAAAGTTGAGGGGTTTGTGGTTTGGGTTTTGTTTGGTTTTTTTTGCAAATATGGAAACTAGCAAGATTAGCAGGTAAATAACAGAACTAATGAAAAATGAACCTTGTGTATGGGTATTTTTCCTGCAAATTAGCACAAAAACCCAAAACAAAACAAACACTGCAGAAGAGACATTCTATACCCTTCAGTAACCTTTTGTTTCATTTTTAATCTATACAGAAATCTCCACAGCATTCCTGCAAGGACTGCAGAACAACAGAACAGTAGCAGTTGGAAGTTACATGCTGGTCATTAAGCATATCATCACAAGTATATCATCAAAACCAGGATCCTGACAAAGCCTGGAGTCTTGTTTTGTCAAGATCAATTGACAGAAATGCTTCTGTAGACAGTCTTCAGAAAAAAGCCTCCTAAACATGGTTAAAGATAAGCACCCTTTTTCCAGTTTCTTCATGTTTCAGAAAAAGACACACTTTTAAAAAATTATTATTTTTTTGCTTAGGGCAAGGTATTCTCTCCCACAGATTCCAGAAGACAGAAATTCACAGGCAATGGATTTTGCCAAGATGTGATGCCAGACTCTTGGGTCTTTTAAGATAGTTAGACTGAAATCTAGAGACCCCATCATGTCTTCTGGTTTCCTTTTAGTAGACATGCACATTTAAATAAAAATGCTGGTCAATTCTGAACACGAGGCTAAGGGGAAGGAGTCACTTCCTCACTTTTCAGTTTCCTCGGCATTTATCCCAGCAACTTCATCAATGCTTAGCTTTCTTCAAACACAGCAGAGCTGCTGCATTTTGAGTGATGCCCACAGCCACGTGGTTGGGGACATGCCAATCCTTGTATATTTGGTTTTGGCTGTTTATATTAAATGCTCTATAATCTTACCAGAAAACATACAAGTGGAAATAGGCTAAAGTAATGCATTTTCCTCCTACACAGGTGTCCATTCTTTTCTTCACATGCACTCTAGCACATATTTGTAGAAAGGAAGCCAGAGACTACTGAAAATGCATAGGCATTGTCATGTTCTGTTGCAATGACTCAACTTATGTGCATTTAAAGGACCCAATCCCACTTTTCTTGAAGTCAGAACAAAAGATTTCCACAAGCTTCAGACAGTTTGGTCAAGCTGAACTGACATCAAACCAGAGCAGAACACTATACGAATGAAAGATGCTTTATAAATCAAGTGTGAAATCAAGCAAGAGGAGAAATAGCTGCAACATTTCACTTGGAAGCAAAAAATCCCACTTTGTCATGGGATGCTCCCTTTCCTCTGGGAACTTTGTGTCAAAGCTCCTTCCTACAACATAACATATGTACAATCAAATGCAAAAGAGAAAAACCCAAACAAAACCAAACACAATGCATACCCCACCCCAACCTTCAAAAAAACCCCGCACTAAAACATTTGCCCAGTCAATCAGCAAATACAGAACATGAGTAGCTATCTCTTCTCTCCAATAGGATTTGTTATCTCATGTATTAACTAGGGAGATTTGTTTTGCTTTTAATTATCTTTTTTTTGATCACTGGGCTAGATAATTGAACTTGAGTTTTGAAGTGATTCTCTTAGTAATGATCTGATATCAATTAGTCATAACAAATCATCATAAGTTTTGAGTGCTGAAAGGTTGGGGTTTCTTTGACACATTCTTTAAAAATAATGGAAAAAACAAACTAAGAAATAACTGAACCTTATAAAAAACTGATTTCCTTATTTCCCATTCCATGAATTCAGAACTGGGAATAATTACCTGTTACTTGCTTGTCTGGAAGAGAAGGGATTGGAATGGCTAATCCAAATTTAACCAGCAGCCGCTCATACAACCAGTCAAAGTGCTTGTATCTGTGGTTGACAGACCGATTAGTGTTCTGTAAGAGAAACACAACTCTGAACTTGGACAGGCATCTACACACAGTCACATGAAACAAGCACAACCAGAATGGTAACCACATGCAATGTAAATAAAATTTATGGTTTAGAGCCTTAATACAGAAGAACTTGAAATTCTAGAAAAAAGCAAATCCTTGGGACAAAAAAATACGGCAACCACCACGTACTCTTACAATGCTCTAACCAAGTCACACAAACTTTTATTTATATGTACAGATGACGTAGATTTGCGAGACAAAAGATCCTGTTTCAGATACACTTACAGTGCAGGTCAGCTGATACTCAATGTAGCTCTTGAGACCATACATTTTAGAACCTTTTTTGGGATCTGCCACCACACAGTCAAATGTGGAGGTAGGATATACCCACATTGGGCCATAATCACCAATCTGTAAGAAATTGCAAACATTATCATTAATTATGTCATGTTACACCAGCTGCAAACAAGGAGACAGATATCTTCTCTCTTCACTTGAGAGTTTCCAATGATTTCAGTGAGAGGCTGAGAGTGTGGAAATAGAGGGGTTTCTTGCAAATGGGGACAAATGACCACAGTTGACTTTATCTTGTGTATTTTACAAATTTTCCAAAATAACAAAGCAGTGGTGAATTCTAGGGCTATTTCAACCACATTTCACTAAAACAGCATATATACAGAAGAGTTTGGTTTTTAGATCAGAAAATGACCTAACCATCAGGGCTGAATATTGCAAACCTCAACAAATGTAGCTCCTACATGTAACTGTCTAGATAATGAATAGAGAGTGTAATGCATTTGCTCTGAATCCCAATCTCAAAAAGGCTTGTGTTTATCACAACTAATGCAGATACAGCATGAGGAAAAAAGTACTGAAAATAATAATCATCATAATCACACTTATAATTTTTATTATGACAGTTCTGTTTCTAATTATATGTTCAGTATCAGTTTCTTCTGACCCAAATATATACAGCAACCTTGAGGATGAAAGTTCAGTTGAAAAAACAGGGAAAGGTGAGGAGGATTATAAAACCCAACCAACCAACCCCAACTAACCAACAAAAGAACACCAAAAAAACCCATACCCATGCAGTAAAATTATACACAACCCCAACTTACAATTATGGGAATTTTTTCTTTGGGTTTTGCTAGCTGCTTTGCCAACAGATACTGTTCCATTCCAGGTTTTGCAAATCCTGGAAATCTAACAATAAAATGAAGTGATAAATTAATTCCAGATTCTCCTTCCTTTGACATATGCAGAATTACCTGCCCTAAGTATTTCTCAAGTATAGAAGAGACTTTATGTGAATTACTGTAACAATCAACATTTTGCACTGAAAAAAGCAGTAAAGTTTTGGCTACTGACATCCAGGGGGTTTGTGTGTGTGTTGTGTGCCTGTGTGTGTAATAGATCCCTTCTTGTAGAGCAAAGTGGCTATTCCTGCTCTGCAGTCCATCATACCAAACAGGACACAAAGTAATACCTATCACTCCTCTGCAGCCCCACCCTCTCTGGAAACACCACACACACACAGATGCTCATGCACCTGAGATTTCAAATGATGAGAATTCAATCATCTGAAAGAATGATAAACAGAAGATCTATCAAGTGCTTTTAAACATGAGTTATCTTAAATAATTTTCCACCAATTAAAAGAAAACCAACCATCACTATAATGTTCTTAAAGTCTTACAAAATGCCTTATAAAAAGCAAATTGTGGTCCTCTTTCTAATTAGGAAGATAATTAGCCCTTGAAGTATTGCCAACCTGCTTGCAGAAACAAGAGCAGTAAAGTAGGACTTACTCCACAGACAAAAAAAATCTCTTAAATAAGGCATTTTTGTGAGTTTACAACAAGTAAACAATGATGCAGAGGTACTCATGCAACACTGGACATAAAAACCCACTGATGAACAAAATTAACTACTCATGCAGAGACAGTTGATTTTAGTTAGATACCAAAGAAATCATTATTCTACAATCCTTTTCCACTCTGCTTTTATCTGCTTAGAGATAGCAGATAAACACACTAGCTCTCAGAGTACCAGCAGTTTTAGAANTACCAAAGAAATCATTATTCTACAATCCTTTTCCACTCTGCTTTTATCTGCTTAGAGATAGCAGATAAACACACTAGCTCTCAGAGTACCAGCAGTTTTAGAATAAACATTAAGCTGCAACATGAGATAATGCTAATATAGCCCTGACAAAGTTTAACGCTACTGTAAGATTTTTATCTATAAAATCAAACTTTCTGTGGCTCAAGAATCAACCTGGATGATGCACAAACACAGTAAAACAGAACTTTTCCCCCCACTAGAAACTCAAATTGCTCAAGAACTCTGGGGCAGCATCTCTGATCAGTTTCTACAGTATGGACAAGTTATCCACCACCTTTGACTTTAATTGAGAACAAACTGTCAACGACAGTTAAATTTTAAAGACTTGAAGTTCAGGCATTGTGAAAGTATCATGTGCCCGGTATGACACCTCCAAAAATTATACATAATTATACAGCTTTGTCATGTACTTTCAAGCTTTCAGGGATCTGTGTCCTCTGCTTGCTTAAGGAGTACTCTGAACTACAAATCCACCTTCTCTTCTGCCCCAAAACTGTAATATTTACATTGCTTATTTCAAGGATGTTGAATTTACACATCTTGACAAATTCCAATTCTCTTCAATATATACATTTCCCCTGCATTTTCCATTACTTGTTAAGTGGTAACTTCATAGCAGCTGCACGAGAATTTCCACGCTGGACCCCCCCAGCCTCTGATGCCTCAGTCTCCTTGTAACCAAGGTAAGATGGTGAAGTTGATTTTGGGTCATCCCAGTCATCATCCCAATCATCGTCATCAGCAGCTGCTGAAGTACAGGAGGGATCAGGGCACAGGGAAAGGAGAAAGTTACATAATTTCTCTTCAAAAGCAGAAGCAGATACTTCAGCACTCACATACAAACAATCAACCAGGTAACTATATTAAAATCTCTTTCAGCCTTCTATTTTACGATTCCTCCTCATTACCACTATCTCCATCAAATACAATCTGCAAAACAGTGCACTAGAAATCCACTGAGGGAGAGGGAAAAGAAAAAGAAAATAAAAAAATAAAGCAGAGATGATGGTGTGTTAAGATGAACTCAACTGTGTTCCATACTCACAGACTCTGTTAGCATTCCCCAATTATGGGTTCTCGTCTTAATTTAGGCTGTTACTACAAAAAAAAGGTAGAGAAGCCTTCTGAAAGGCTAGTCACTTCTTAAAATTAAGGATTTAAGAGACTATTCCTTCAAAGGCCTGAGAGCACAAATTCAAGGGAGTTTAAAAGTTCCAGTTACGCAAGCTGAACAACATGCCTGAGAATAGATCAGGTAAGCACAAGATTTTGGTTTGCTGGATTTCCATAAAAGTTTGAGGTGTCTGTTACTGTGGATCCAATTTTTAAAAAAAATTATTTAGTTTTTAAAACTTCTATTATTTTAGTGTCCAGATTACCCACATGGCAACGTGCTATTAGGAAACTGGTTTGGTTTTGTTTTCCAAAGAAGCCACGGTCTACAGTTATGAAAGATTACATAAATCTTACCTCTACTGTCCACCTACTCTAATTTATTTTTAAGAAAAGACCATTATTAGCATACCTGGTCCTTGATATGCCTGTGGATGACCAAATGCTGCTGCCGCCTCCCAGTTATTTGAAGCGCTGTTTCTCTGGCCACCTGCACTTTCAGGTTTCGTTGCCCAGCTGTCAACAGCACTTCCATTATCCCAATTCCCAGACTTCCCAACGTTCCAGCTGGACCAAGGATCATTGGCAATGCTTGCCTACATTGTATAAAGACAAAAGAAAAGAAGAATTGCTGAAGAAATGAGCAACAACCATGTACTTTCTTCTTGAAGTCTTTCATCTCCCGCTGGTAGGCTGAGTTTGCATTCAGCACTTCACTTGTTTGATCTTGAAGCAGCTGCCAAATCTTGCATTTCCAGCTACACAACTCTTGCATGCAGCAAGCACTTGGGAGAACTGATCAGCTTTCCAGCAATGTGACACAAATACATACTAATAAGAGTGCTTCTCCTCAGGGTAATTAAATTATTTGTTGCAACAGTATTCGGAAGCAATCTCACCTATGGTAATTATTTTACACCGACACCTTAGTAAGTATGGTAGTTGTGAACTATTAATTACCTAAAGCCATGGGCTAATTAGCACATTTAAAACCAGAACTCTGAAGTCAAGAATTAGGTTTTTGCAAATACTTATTTTATCAAACTCAGACTACTGGCTTTACTAAAAGCAAATAATAAATTGCCCACCCACACCATCACTACTGGTGTGGCAGTTAGGAAGTTAAAGCCTAACGTGCTGAGTTTCCCTGTCAGAGTTTAATTAATTCACAGTGAAGATGGGTGAAGAAAACAGATATCTGCCAGGGAACAGTCTGGTATGTCCCTGTAGACCTACTCTCCCAGCATAAGCTTGGGGTGAAGGCACTCACATACCCCCTTCTGCTAATGCTGTTGTGGAGGTGGAAACCTCAGTGAAGGAATGCAGTGCAGACATGTCTCTAACTACTGCTTTTGGCAAGTTCATCTTGGCTCAATAGCTTAGCATCCTGCTCAGCTCCTTGATTTTAACAGCACACTTTGAAAAAGCATTGACTAGTTAAGTGTAGTCTACTCCAGACAGTGCAGAGACTTGCTGGCACAAAGAAAAAACTGCATACGTATCGAAACCCACACACTCAAAGTGTAGGAGGAAGAAAAGAAGAGGAAGGAAAGCAAACAAAGTCAAGAAGGCTTGTCTTGTTCAGCAGAGGGAGAAATTGAGTTTTGTAAAAAGAAGTCTCAAATCCTACTGATGCTAGTGCATTAATTTTATCATGAAGAAGCATTTAAAAGAAGAAGTGCCTTATATAAATTAATTATTATTAGACTACAACATTTACATGTATCTTAGAACATTTACCAATACAGGAAATTTAACAAAACTCCCACTAAAACCTAGATTATTATCTGCAAAAACGTTGCATCCGTGTCTTACACAAAAAAGGTACAGCTACTCCACATCCCAATTTTCTCCACTATATATTCTCTCCTCTCATTTTAACTTTGATATTCTACTTAGGAATAAGAACTCTCCCTTCAATTTTTCCTCAAATAAATTCATCTCACAGTCAGATTTCACAGACACTATCAAACCATAAAGACTCAAAAATTATGCTATCACATAACACCTTTATATATTTAGGTTCACAATTCCTTCCAGGATCTGGAAATTAAGACCAAGCTCCCAAGCTGGGGAGAAAAATCACCATTCAGAAGACTCACAAGTGTCAGTGGACCTCTAGGAATTGACAGAGTGAGACAGATTACATGGACAGATTCTACAGTGATACCTTGGGGATTTTTTTTTGTGTGTTATGTTTTTGGTTTGTTTGTTTGTTTTTTGAGGATGAAACTGGGGCAAGAACACTACTCCCTGGGGGCGCAATATTCTTGGATAGCTGATACCCAGTGCTACTTTGAGCAAATTACAAGGAAATTGCTAGTAGCTTATACCAGTCTGCTCTCTTCCTATTTTCACCAGGTGTGAGTTTATGTAAAGAGAAACAACCACACATGGCATTAGTCAGAGTTCATTCTTTGCTAAATGAAAACACACAGGGCTGGGGCCTAACCACATGGAAAAGCACGCTTGCTTCTATTATAACTTGGAGTACCTAGAAAAGACTAGTTTCCATAATATTAATATACCTATACTTCTGCAATATATGTTTTGCTGATCACTTGCAAATGAAAGCCCAGAAGAGGCATGATCACCAAAAGACTGAGTAAAGTTTTCCTCTTTTCTGTAGTAGTTCATGTGAAATCTGGTACATGAGTAAATGGTAAAGAAACCTTAAAATCTGCTGAAAAAAAAAAAAAAGAGGAAGGCAATAATATTGACACTACGAAAGAATGACTGTCAAGAGCAGTCATCACACTCACAGACAAATGCTGATATACACAGATGCTGTACAGTAAAGGAAAATGTATTACTTAAATTGTGCTCCTAGAAGTCTTATCTCCATGTACCTATATGGAAGCACACTGCAAATCAGAAAATTTTACTTCTGAGGTGTCCAAGAAAGCTGTGGGGTAAGCTCTTGCCCCTAGGTGTATCACCTATAGGCTATAAAAGGGGTGGAACATGCCACTCTCCCCTCTGTTCCTTTCAGCCAAAGGGGCCCCATTTCTTTCTGAAGCACTGGGGAAGAGAGTAAGAGATGGCTTAGGAATCTGTAGATAACAACTTTCAAAGAGCACTTACAGGACTTTCTTCAACTTTCTTGAAATGCTTTCCTACATGCACACATACCGTGGACACTCCTAAGTGGCAGTCAACAATCAGTAACCAATGGAGAACAGCTCAGGAAGCAGGCCTGCCATCCTCAAGGTCCTAGAGCATCATGGAGGACCAACTAAAGACATCCCAGTTATTAAAAGGGTAATCTCAGCTCCAGTGAGCAGTTCTGTGGATCTCAGCAGCTGACAATCTCCATACAAGAAGCCATTTATGTGGCCTAGCTCTGGTTGAATAAGCCCTAATTAAACCATCAAGTATTTTGCAGGTGATTAAAAGCCATGTTCTTATAGCTTTAGTTTTCCATAACTGAAATTGATAATTCTCTGATCTCTCCTTAGTCATCACAAAGAAGGTGAAGAGCTGATATTTAGTCAATATAAGTTGATACACCACACCTAATATCCAAGTATTCAAGCCTTCTGAAGTGTACACAAAAAGAAATGCCCCACCATAACTAAGAAACTGATCAGCCTTCAAATGAAGCTTTGTATCTCCTTGCTCCCCAAGGTAACTTTAAACAAGTACACTGAGATTAAATTCAAGGAGAAACTCCTAAAAGGCAGCCAATTCTCCCTTTTGTAGACTACTAGGGACTTGGTCACTCCTACTGTCCTAGGAGAAAAAACAAGACAAAAGGGCTATGTCGGGAACTGACAACAGAGGGAACCGTTACTGAATGTTGTAAGAGGATTCCACGAAGGGCAGATTCAAACTCACTACAGAAACAGATCATTGCTGGTGGGGCCTGGGGGATGGAAAGAGAAGCCTAGTATGTTTTTAAAAATCTAATAATGATTGAATGAGAAAAAATTCCATCACAACAGAAAAATCCTCAGCTTGGAAGCGGAATGTCAGTATCTTTACCAAATGAATCATGAATTAAATAGGAGAAGTAACATATTTGCTATTTTCCAGAGAATCCAAAACTACAGACAGTAAAGCGAAGATAAGGCACTGAGGTGGCTCTCTGCTCTGGCTAAAAATCTTTATTTGATCTCCTGGTCAACTAATTTGTTTCTGGCAGGCTCCTTCCTCATATTAATGCATGCCCCTGATGGACAAATAGATCCATTCTAATGCTGAAGGACAAAAGCCAAAAGAAACACAAGGTTCAGATGGTAAAACTAATTTAAGTACCCAGAAAGACCTAGGTTAACTGTGCCATCAAAAATAATGACCTCCAAATGTAAGAAATACACCTTGAAATCTACTCAGAGACAGAAGCCATGCTGAAGCAGTGAGTAGCAAAAGTAAGCCTGATCAGATCAAGGGAAGTTCAGGACAGCCAAAGCTGCAATGAGAAGTGTTACGCTCTTGAAAAGGGGTTTAAAAGAGACAGACAGCACAGAGCAATGGCAGAAAACACAAGAAAAGTCAAGGTGACTCAGCTGAATAGCTCACAGGAATGAACATACCTCTTCAGTTTTATAGCTGCCTTAGTTACCTGCATGGAAACAAAGCCTTAAGCATACTCAGACATTACACTAAATTTAAGTTCTTTGGATAACAGTCTCTGATAGATACATTAAAAAAAAAAACAACCCAAACAACTAAATGAGGATATAGACAAACACCTTAAAAATCAAGTGTTTTTCTCCAGGAAGAAAGATGAAGGGCTGCAAGCCTACTCTGCAGCAATCACAGAACTGCATTCATTGTACTGTTTAAGATAGAACAAATGTGCACCTTATCAGATAACTGAAGCAGCTGCCATACCCACGATATTTTATGGCTCAGCTTTCTTCTTGGTAGATCATTACCTTAGCACTGTGGTCCAGGGCATTTCTTCCACTTCTGAAGGAAGGCCCTCTTTTCTATAGCACAACATTAACATCCTTAAAGAAATCCTCTAGGAAAAGCAAAAGTGGAGATGGGCTAGATTTTAAACAATAACCAACCTTGTGGATTTAGATACTAGAATGTTCCTGCAGATAGATACTTGAAAGCAACATGACGTCCAGAAGCAGCTGGCAAGGAGGCTGTAGTAAAACTGTCCTAGGAACCCATTTGTCCCTTGGCCACTCCTGTCTTCTCACTTCCTTCCAGAGGAAACCATCATCCAACACCTCCACTACCAACCCCACTGCCCTCACGTAACTCTGCACAGGAGCTGGGCTTTGCCTGCTCAGAAACAACACAAAGCCCAGACACACCCACTGGACACTCCTTGTTTTCAGCAGGAAATAAATCTAAACTACCATTGGACAACCTGAGATACTACCATGAAGAGCAGAGCTGTTTTTTGTTCTTCTCCTGCATAAAATCCCATTTCCTTACCTGTAAGGTTATTCACAACCAAACTGGCCTAGGGGCTGCATTGCTTGTGCACAGTACAGGCACAGGATTTCTGTCTATCATCTCCTGATCAAGCTCAAAAAAATCCATCTTTGAAGTATTGAACGGTGTTTTAGAAAGATACATGATTTAGACTTGAGTAAAGAATACTTACTGATATGATGAGGGGAGGGAAAACGCTTCTATTGTCACCCTGACTGCTTCATGGAAATTATCTTTTTTTAATTAAAGTTTGCTTAGTTTCAACTTTCAGACACTAAAAATCCTATATAATTTATTCAATAGAGCGCTCTCAGGCTTCTGTTTTTGTTACTCACACCCGCACATGTAAATGGCAATCAAGTCACTTCTTTATATCCTTGTCTTTTCTTAAGCTGATTTCAATTCTTAATGGTTTATTATTGAAACACAGATGAGAAATTTCAGACAGTTTTCTAAGTAGCAATCACAGCAATGCCAGAAAGAGAAGAAAGACTCCCTGTTCCTCTTTGATGTTGTCTAGTATCATCTAGACGTTCCAGGATCAGGCTACAACGATTAAGCAAGGTTTTGTTCTTCCTTTTTGGGAAAAACACTCTACTTTAGCTTGGAAACCGAGGAGAGGGGTTTCCCTACTTGTAGGTGTTTTTTGTTTGTTTTTTTTTTTTTTTTGAGGAATTGAAGAGTATTACTGGCTATTTTCAGTTTATCATTTTCAATTACAAACACCCATGATTCCAGTTTAAAAGCAGCGCTCAGTGAACAAAGAAAAAAAAATAATAAAAAGAATCAGGAAGGAAAGTACATAGGGCAATAAGCCCCCTGCTGTGGTGCAGGGGACTGTGCAACACACGTGTGCCACACAGCACTGTAAGTGTGCAAGTTAGCAGAAATGCTCACAGGAGGGTAGACAATATTGTCACCATTAGTAAGTTAAAACATTCTTTATACTGTCAGTGCCAAACTATACCACAAGGCTACCTCAGTGAAATAAGAAGTCAAATGAAAACAAAGGTTGTGCAGAGTCCTGGGGATGAACAACCCCAGGCACCAGCACAGGCTGGAGGCTGACCTGCTGGGAAGCAGCTCTGCAGAGAAGGACCTGGGGGTCCTGGTGGACAACAAGCTGTCCATGAGCCAACAGTATGTGGCCAAGAGGGCCAAAGGTGTCCTGGGGTGCTTTAGGAAGAGCATTGGCAGCAAGTTGAGGAAGGTGATCCTGTTCCTCTGCTCAGCCCTGGTGAGGCCTCATCTGGAGAGCTGTGTCCAGTTCTGGGCTCATCAACATTAAGAGAGACATTGAGCCCTTGGAGCAGATCCAAAGGAGGGCTACAAAGCTGATTAAGGGACTGAAACATCTGTCTTATGAGGAAAGGCTGAGGGAGCTGGGCCTGTTCAGCCTTGAGAAGAGACGACTGAGGAGACTTCATCAATGCCTGTGAGTATCTGAAGGGAGGGTGTCAAGAGGATGGGTCCAGGCTCTGTTCGGTGGTGCCAAGCAACAGGACGCAACAGACAGAAACTGATGCACAGGAAGTTCCACCTGAGCATCAGGAAGAATTTCTTTACTGTGTGCACTGGAACAGGTTGCCCAGAGAGGCTCTGGAGTTTTCCTCACTGGAGATAGCCAACAACCATCTGGACACAATCCTGTACCATGTGCTCTAGGATGACCCTGCTTGAGTTGGGAGGGCAGACCAGATGACCTGCTGTGGCTCCTTCCAACCTGACCTATTCTGCAATTCTGTGAATTGGACAAGGAAAAAAAGCATACCAACACTGTAAATTGGACAAGGAAAACTATTTCAATGGTCAGATTTTGCCTGAGGGTATAAGCGCAGATGAAGGCAAGGAGTGATCACAGTATTACAACAGTTTAACAACTTCCTGCCTAAACCTTTGCATTCCACTGGGTCATCCACAAAAAAGTTCAAGACAACTCTATAATTGGAATTGATAAAAATCACCGTCATATGTTGGATGGTTATTTTTTAATATGTGAATGTGATTCATCTCAAAGCAAGCAAGCCACTGTTCCCAGTACTGTAGAGAAGCCATTGCCTTGTACTTTCTTAAACCAGAGTTGGTCACAAATTTCTGTTACCTGTCTGAATACAATATTGTGACTGAGATGAAGGAGGGGAAAGAGTTGCTCTCAAATCACGAAGCAATAGAGGATTTTATAGTGTCATTATCTGTAGCAGGAACTAAAAGTTACAATTGTAACTCCCATGGTGAAACCACCTGCATATTTTAGATGATAATTTAGCATACTGGTTTAACAAGAGAAACTGGACCCAGTCAAGTACAAGTGAGTTACATTTCCTGTGATGATACTTCTGCTTTGCTACACACACAGAATCATCAGAGAACAGAAACACTGTTACAGGAATTTAACAACATGCATGTCAGAATTTCCATTTAAGTAGAATGCTGCACTCTTAATAGAAGCACTATATTTATTTTCTTCAATCTTAGCATTTATTGCTGCTCACAGCAGTTCAGGGAGGGGGAGTTACAGTATGCAAAGTTAACCACGACAATTTGCCTTTCCACCACTTCATTGCAAAAAGCCTGAAAGATATGAAGTAAAATTTTGGGAACAGCTTCCTTAGTGTTCTCCTTATGCACGTTCAACAACTTATGTCTACATACCAGGTAACTTGAGTTGCCTCAGCTGCTGGACATCAAACTAAGTGTTTTCACTAACTACTTATTCATCCTGTCTATACATAAGTCCCACAGCTTTCAGAAGGGAAAAAGTTTTGCACACATAAGAGTCCATTTATCTTACTTTCCTTTTGTGAGAGAAACTATCCCAAGTGATTTCACTCTTACCACTGGATAAAACAATACAAACATGAGAGGTTTCTGTTAAATGCTTCCCGTACCTACCCATGGGGCCTTGCTGCTCTGCCCACAACATAACTGAAGACACAAAACGTGGATTCTCTAGGGTCTACAGGAATCAATGGAAAAATCTGTAATTCACAAAAATGTGAACTCTCAGGATACTTATTTTATCCCAAACTAAGAAGAACTGTACAGAATTTCTCTATGAAGATCTTCATCTTCATAGAGAACTAGACTTGGCAGTGATAAGAGAATCAGTGTCAAGAAAAGGGAACAAGCTTTTCTACAAATGCAACTTCCAGTTTGGTACAAGAACTATTTTTGTATCTTAAATACAGGGAAGCCATATCTGCAGCTCTTACATCAATACAGCTGTGATCCACTTCCACCCTGAAACAGACAGGCAGTACTCCAATTTATTTTCATTTATACATTTCTAATACTAGCTTTCTATTCTGCAGAGAGGAAAAAAAAAAGAAAGCAAAAGGCTATACTGAGCTCTAGAAGGGAGGAAGGAGAAACTATACAAACTAAAATATACAGTATACTACAATTGATAGCATTTCTCTCCTGTTCAAGGCTGCAGGTTACACAGCTGCAGACAGTTGGACTATATTATGGCTAGTTGTACATACAGTCTGCTTACAGACCACTAATGAAATTACTGTACAGAGAGAATTTTAACTTCTCAGTAAGAAGAACTAGCTTGGGCCAATATAGCTGTAACAAAATCTAAATAATTCAGATAAACACTATCATTAAAAGAGAGCTGATGTTTGCTCACAACTTTCAAAGTGTCTTAGGTTAGACAGATGAGAAAACACCACAAGTTGTGGTTCAGAACAGGGGAAGACGGATCATTGCTGTTAAAACAGCAGCCTCTGAACCTGAAACACAAGCAAAATAAATGCAAATACATCTCTAACTAGAGAAGCACTAGTCTTGACCACCACAAAAAACCCCAAACCAACCCTGCTGGAGGAGACAACTCAGAATGAATTTTACATTAATGATTGTATTTCCATACACACTTAAATTATGAAGGCTCCCAATGCCACCAAGATAATAACCACTTGGTCAACTGCAATAAGAAGCACTATCTAAAAGTGTGAAACAGAATTGCTACTGCTCTATTGCTACAGCCCCTAGAAGAAACTCAGCATCAAAGAAATACTGTAAGAGAAAAACAGGTGATGCATTTTACATCAAAAATGACAATCTTTTTGTTCACTGTATTTTTTAGGTTCATTTGGTTTAACCTGACAACATTTATATTCATTTCAGTGCCATTATTGCCAGTATTATTCCAATACCAACAGAGTCTACAGGTAACTTACTCTAAGATATATATATACACATATATATGCAACTCTAACAAATAGAAATAGTGTGAGTGCTGATATACTTACTCACTGGCTGTTCCAAATGGCAGTCTAAAATTAGCACCTTGCATTGCCGCTCAGAGGAACAGTGGATTGCAGAGAAGAAAGATTACTCATTCTCTCTTCTCTCTATATCCAAGGGCTACCAGGTCAAAACAGGATCAGACTCATACAAAAGCTAAGCCAAGCCTCCACCCTTGGTAACTAAGGCTTCCTTAAATTGTATTTTCTTGAATAATTTTTTTAAAGCTTTTCAGACATTAAAGCATAAATGTTATGGGCAGATGCAACATTAAATTCTCCTATCTGTTTATCTTCTTCTGAGTGTGTAAATAGTCACCTTGAGTCAAAATTTTCCCTCAATTTGTGTTTAATTAGCTTCACTGCTTCCTCTGATTGCTTCCATGTCCTCAGCATCTTCTCAGATAGCTCTTTAAAAGAGCAGCTGCAAACTTTACCAAGGCAGCCATTGCTGGGACACTGCTGATGCAAGGAATGAGCTGGGGAGAATGAACTGCCAAGGGTCAGGTGGAGTTCTCTGCTCCTTAGGAAGCAACTCTGTGCCCCTTTTCTACTGTCACTTTACATCTGTGGCAAACCCAGGTAGGGTACAATATCAAACTGTTGCCATGGTTACTGAGTCTTTCTCACTGAAGAAAAGGAAGGAAAAGAAACTGCTTTTCATTATTGATTTTTAATTACTTTTCAGGAGATTATTCACTGAACAACAACAAAAACCTTCTTAGGAAAATAGACAGGGAGCAGAACAGTGTTTGAGTCAATGACGTTTTTGTAACACCAAAAAGTTATCGTTTCCAGAGTAGGAAACCAAAAGTCTCTTTTTGACTAGAAAGCAAAAAGGGATGGGGGAAGTAGGAGAAGAGTTGTTTGAGTGGGCATTTGTCTTCTCGAGTAATGGTTACACATGATGGGGCTCTGCTTTCCTGGAGATGGCTGAACACCTGACTGCCCATGGGAAGCAGTGAATGAATTCCTTATTTTGCTTTGCCTGCATATGAAGATTTGCTTTACCTATTAAACTTCCTTTATCTCCACTCAGGAGTTTACCCATCTTCACCCTTCTGGTTCTCTCCCCGACTCCTTTGAGGGGATAATAAGCTGCTGAGTGGGTCAAGCTGCCTACCAGGGTTAAACCACAACACGGTGGTTTAACTGGTCTCCCAAAAATAGAAAAGGAAAAAGCACCACACTGACATTTCAACTCAGCCAGATCTATTATTTTTAATAAAGCTTGGTACTGAAAGATTACACAACAGCCTGGTTTGTTTCTTTTTTACTTACTGTTAGAAGAATGGAAGGAATTCTAAGAATTAAAACATCTTCTGACTTACTGAATTGGGGAGTGGGAGCGTTGTGCAACCATGTGTATGTTAGAGTGACAATGTTTATAGAAAGCAATTTCTTCAATACAATAGTAGTAAGAAAAAATCCTAAAATATCCTGTTTATTTAGAATTGCTTTTATAAAGATTTCTTGTAATAAACTTGCAACCTCCCCGTGTTACTGCAAAATATAACAGACACCATCAAATACCAGCATTTAGGAATACTGCTATTTCTTACTCAGTCTACCAGACTAATCTATCTACAAACATTTTAGTTGCCACTACTGTACCACCTCCAGCATCTATTCTCCTTACATTGACACATAATTTATCATTATTCTTAACTCTCCACAGCCTGGATGTGAGTTTCATTTAAGATTAAAAGTTTGTGCATTCATTAAAGTACTTGAATAGGCTGTCACTTGCAACTGAGCATCTGAACTCAAGCCAAAGTGCCTTAGCGAACTTGTGTTGAAAAACATAAATGTTATCGCAACCAAACTCAGAGTAATACATCTAGGAAGGGGGGCCATGCCCCTAGAGCAGGAGATTGTATTCTTATTGAAACTGGCTCAAAGAGAATGTCAGTATGCAGGGGATGAGCGACTCAGCCTGACCTCCTGATGCAGTATCACTGGAACCAATGCAATCCTTCACTCTATCAGGTGTTTCTACACCGGCGCAGCAACATCAAACCTGTTTGACACCACGCGATCGATGTAGACAGGAGCAAGGCACGCACTTCACAGACACGGCACGAGATCAAAGCCACTGCAGAAGAAAGCTTGCTTTTGTTCCTGAGAGCAAGAAAATAGGGTCTTGCACCACACAGACAGAATGAATGGACAGAATTTCTTCATTAAGAAGACAATTAGCCATAGAATTTTTGCAAGGAGAAAATGCCTGCACTGGAGAGGCCTCTGATCTGGGAGAAAGGCCCAACAGCCAAAAGTGGAAGCCAGAACTGCTTCCAGACTGCTTAGTATACAAATTAAAATCCCATTAGCAATAAGCCGCTAGAACTACCAGATATGCGTCAGAAGCTGAGGAAACCAGCCTTCAAATCAAGATCTACAATTTTCTAGAAAATGCATATAACCAAATAACAATTACTGATCTCAGTTAAAGAAAAAAAGACTTGAGAAAATGAAAATAACTTTTGACATAAAATCCTGACCACACAACAGAATGGTTCCTCCTGTGGAAAAAACCATGAAAACTGAAGACCCAAAGACACCAGCCTGATGAAATCTGCTTCCCCCGATTCTTGCATGGCCTTGACTGCATCCAGGTGCACACTGTCCTCCTGTCTCTCCCTCTCCATGTCAGCAGCATAGGTTTACCATAATGCACTACAGTACAGTGGTTCTCCCAGGTATCTCACACAGCAATTTACGGATAACTAAGAGGAACAGGACCCTTCTAAGAGTAGGGTACTGATGCAAATGTGAGAAGCTGTTTTCATGAAGTTACCATTTTCCAAAATCTATGAAAAACCCTGCAATCTGTCTGTATTACAGGGACAGTATACTGTTGATCTTGTGTAAACTACAGTGTAAAGTGACCATATTTTCAAGCTTTTCACTCCTCTAGAAATGCACCTTCCAAGACTAGATTGCCCGAGTAATTCTCTATTATTTAGAATATAACAGATACCTTTATTTTAACCTTTCCCTCTACGCAGGCAAGACCTCTTCCCTTCTCTAAGCAAAAGTACCTTGTGTTAAGCACAGAACAAACTCTGACAGATACCTCTATCATCATTACATTAGTAAGTAATTCTCCCTAGATCAAATTAAGTTATGTTTCTCCTCTGAGAAACACTACTCTCTGATTTGGCAGCAAGTAGCTGCTGCAAATATCTCAAGCTTCCTCAGATGCAAAATTTTGCTAAAAACACTGTAGGAGGAAAAAATGGGGCAAGGGTAAAAGCACAGAAGAGAACAGGTTCCCCATTCTGTGCTCAAATTACTACAATTTTTACTAAGGGAAAACTAACCTATAATCAATACCTTTGGCTCAGTCTGACATGAAAAACTCATGAGGCATTTCAAGAGTTCTGCATTTAGCGTTACATATTAACTGAGTATCAATTAAAAAAAATAAACATTGAGACAGCCACAGTGACGTTTGGAGTCCTCTAGTGAGAACACATGATCACAGAATAACAATCCTGGCATTGTCCAGCTGACTACAAGGAAGCCCAAATCAATTACTAAATAGTCAATGAACAGCTACATTCACTGTCATACAAAAATGTCCCATGAAGAGTTTTCAAAAGATTGCACTTCATGTCAAAGTCTTGTGGTGCAATTAAGAAAACTAATAGCTGATATTTAACTGACCTACAAACCAGGTGTGTCCCCCCAGCTGTTTCCATAAGTAAAGCATTTACTTTCCAACACAAAAGACCTTTGCATGCTGCTGTTAGAAAAAAGGCAGATTTTGTTCTTCTGTTGACCTATGGACTTCGAAATGGTTAACTTCCTACATGTGGGACATGCAGCAGTCTGTAGACCATAATAAACAGCTTGTGTTTAAGATGTGTCCTCAGATATCTAACCTGAAACTAAATATTTGCTGCTTAGTGAACTGGTGCACCAGGCAAAAAGCTATGAATAGAGGGACAAAAATATTCTTGCAACAAAGCCAAAGCCAGCCTCTTCTCCAACTGACAATGCATTAATTTGCTTCATCTTTTTTAATCCAAGAAACTACTCTTACTCAAATTCTGAGAAAGAAATATATCCATTCACTCTGGCTACTGACATATAGATCACCTAATTGTATTAGATATCAAAAAAGAAAGCTGTGGTTCCTTAATAAGCTTAGCATAATAAAACAAGTAGCCTGAAAAGAAAATAAATTTGCTAAGAGTGCACTAACACTTACAGAGACTGAAATAGTCACAGATTTATATCACTGCAGACTGGAAAGAATAAAAATACTCCATTTCTGAAAGTGTTAAGACTACTAAATTTTCCAGCAGTGACAATATCTGAGCAGTCACACACATCATTAATATTCAACAAAAGTGTTCCCTAATGAAAACACAATTACTTTAATTAGTACTTTCATGAAAGTTCACAAACACAGTACAGCAAGCAATTACGTCAACAAAACTTTCCATGCCCACAGTGCCCGAAAAACCACAAGACATACCTGATTACTGCTTTTGGCAGCAGAGTTGGTCTGGGCTGTATTTGAAGAAAGGGAATCAAAAAAGGCTTGGTCAGCTAATGAGTTACCACAGGTAATGCCATCTTTTGAACCTTCGGTTATAATCTGAAACGGAAAAGGTTCAGAAAGATTTTTCACACTTCAATTAATCAAATTATGCTTTATCATATATAATCACCCTAACACTCATATTGCTAGACTTTAAGATGCCTGCATATAACCTTCTAAAATTCAAATTCAATTGAATTCTTTACAAGAAACTGACATGATATTCCGGAGGATTTCTTTCCACACCAGATGGAATTAGTTTGCCTTACAACTACAACATGCAAGACTGTTGTGTCAGTGAACACCTATCTATAAATTCCTTAGGGATTAAAGATTGTTAACATAAGTGCCTGGAGACTGGGAACTCAGTGCTCACAGGACGGATTTGGGACAGTAAGTTTAGAGAGCCAAAAGCTACCAGACAGTGAGCTAACCAACTGGAGCAAAAACACAAGGTCATGTGAGCCAGCATGATCTTGCTTTTCCTTCCCCTCCTCCCCTTCGTTTTGTTTTTTTTTTTAATAAACACAGCACTGGTGAAGGAAGAGAGACACATGCCTTAAGAGGCTGCAGGAATTACAGCCAAGGTGTTCACCCACCTAACCAGCAACCTGCACACATGGAGACACTGGGCCATCCAAGAGTGAGCAAGATTCCAGTCTTTGCACTGAGATCCCATTCCATCCCCAAAACACCACCACTGGTCTTTAAACAAAAATCAGAACAACACTGAAGAGACAACAGAGGGTCTCAGTAAGAAGAAAAGCTGAGTAGCTCCTGGGTTTGGTAACCCACATCCTGAGCCCCAGAAATGTAGAAATGTGGCTCCATTCCCGACTTATGAGCATGTGGCAAGTCAGCCACAGCAAAACCAGTGTAAACTTGCATTACTCATTTCACTTTCATATTTCTGTCTTCAGACAGAAAAAAAACCCCCAAATATTGGATTATGAGACCCCCAAAACCCAAAGCAGATTCAAAACAACTCATGTTCTGCAGCTCAGCAGTATTTACTATAGACAGCTTCCTGTTGCATTTCTTGGGAAACTACTAAGAAGCTCAGGAGCTTTGGATGTCAGGTTTGCACTGGCTTCCAAAGCCAGCTACAATTGCTACAATGAGATTTATATTCCAAGCTGTTCGAGCATTTCAGTCTGGTCAGCAAACCAGAGGATGGCCTTTTCAGTAGTTCTGCTTTATTAGTGCAGAGCAGCATAGTCACTTACCTCAACATAATCTGTTGGAACAAGTCCTCTCTCACCTTGGCTGTTTTTTCCTTCTAACCAGCCTCCACCAACATCCTAAAAGAAGTAATACAGAAATAATTTTGCTAGATGGATCCCACAACATGCTTCAAACAGCTCAGCAGGAAGCATTGTCTCACTATCAAATGTCAAATGCTCAGCAGGAAGCACTGTCTTGCTGTCAATGTTCAAAACACGCTGTGTAACTGAACAAACTAGCTCAAAGCTGCTGAAGCAGCAGATACTCATTTAAACACACCTCAGACCATGCTGGTTTTACACAGCCTTTCTGGACTTTAGATTTTAATAAGCATGAAGGGGAAAAATGGTTGATTTCTCAGTACTTTTGATAATTTATGAAGCCACAATCAACTGTCTGGCCACAGACTGCATAAAAACACAGCTATTAGTATGTCAGTTTCAATGAATTAATTTTAATCAGTAGACTATGAAGAAATAAGTCTCAAAGAATTAAGCTGTTGGTGATACCTGTAAAACCTCTGGCTCATTTATCGAAGATGCAGAGATGTGTGATGAGTGAGAGCTATCACCCACAGAAATGTTAAGGCTATTCTCAAGATTAAAAGAGCCACATGCCATGTAAGATCTGGACTCATTCTTTCTGCTTCACATTTCTTTTCAGAGGCAGTCTTATGCTATCAGTTTAGAAAGAACTAACAACAGTTCAGCTCTGATCTCAGTGGAACATCCTGATATTGTTTGGGGTTTTTTAAACACATATTCTACATACATTAAGAAAGCTCTGTAGACCTTTGCAGTTAAGCAAAGTTAATTCCAGGACAACATTATCTGGCATAAGCCAGCCCTGTTTTAAATCAAGCAGTTTAGGGAACACGTAGCTATATGTCAAGCTAGTTCACAGATGAAAATTGGAGACACATATGCTAGACAGTGATTACTGAATTTTAGGTTTTCTTAATTTGCTTTTTAACTGATGTATATGTTTATTCACGATTTTGTTCTTTCATGTCAAAATTTTATATAATCTTGCACTTTACAGACAGTCCAATAAGAAGAAGCCTGCTTACACATACAAGATTTTATTCAGTAAAGATCAAGCAGTTAGTGAAATAACACTAATCTTACATTTATTTTTTCTTACATACCTAAAAGCTTAATACTCAAGAACACAAAAATAATTAGACATCTCAGATTCTAAACTCAACTAGCTTGGTTAAACTGCAAAAGCAATAACATCTTGAGCCAGAAGTCATATTCACACTGCTACACTTGAAAGCAATCATCAGTGGACTTGCACGACTTAAGCTATTGCCATCTAAATTTATCATATCAAAAAAGATCAAGAGCCTTTGTGGCAATTAATCATGGACAGCATAATACAAAGTTTTATGTATACTGCCTTAAGCCACAGATGTCTTGGTCAGTGAGAACTAGCTTAAAAGTCGTGATCTATTTATTTATATTTAGTCTTACTTTTGTGAAATGGCATGAAGCCCCCAAATTCACACAGTACACCATCCAAGAGGCTGCTGCCTCTATTAAATATCTGCTTCAAGTATTTAAGATCAGTGGAACTAAAAATTATCAGGATTACACATGACTAGGACCATCAAAGAAGTTTAAGAAAGATGGTTTTTTAAGTTTATTCTGCAGAATCCATGTGTTTTATACAAACAGATAAATAAGACCTGGCTTCACAATCAGGTGGTTTTTGTTTGTTTTGAAAGGCAAGTCTATTGACTAAGCCATATCATTACACAAAAATTAGTTGATTCAATGCAGAATCAACTAATACCTTGTTACCAAGGGTAAGAATTATATAGGACAATTAAAGTACACTGAAATTCAAAATGTGGACAAAAATCAAATGTCAGTGCTTAAAAGTCCTATTCATTTAACAACACCCTGATAGCATTGTGATAGTACTGTCACCACTTCTTCCCTATACCTTATCCATATTTCTTTCATTATGAAAGGACACAAAAATTCAGTAAAAAATTGTTGTTGTTAGTTCTTTACCAAACTTGGAATGCTGAAGTCATTGAGTTAAGAAACTCAAAACCCAGATGTGAGCTGGATGTCACATTTAAATGCCAGTGGCAAGCACCTGAAAGATTACATACACACAAAATGTGCAATACTAGGCACACAAAAATAGACAAGGCATTCAGATGTAAAGGCTATCACCACCATTAGTTCTTTCCTCTTACGTTTCTCAGCTCTGTTTAGAGGAAAACAAAGCTGAGCACAGTCTTAAGTGTGTGGGCACAGTTTCAGAAGGCCCCATCCTCCAAAACATTGCATTTGTTTCCACAAGATTATTAGAAAATTCGTTGTATTCTGTTTTTATGTTAATTCTTCAGGGAAGGCTAGCCAGGGCTTTCAGATGTCACCAGCACCATTTTCCTTCCATCTGCTGGTACAAGTAGGTCAGGAAAGTGCCCTGAAGCCAATTCCATCTCAGTTTTCTTACCGGGTTGGTGATTGTGATGATCTCCCCTTCACTGACCGTCAGCTCATTGTTTCCAGGCTCAGCAGCAAAATCATACATAACACGAGCCTGTATGCGGGAAAGAACGTAACAGTGAGACTTCCAGCTTATGTAGAAGATTTCATTAAGGAAGTATCAGCACAAATTAAACTTAACTTACAGAAATAGTAAGTGGGGTAAGGCTGAATGTACAAAGTGCAACTCAGCACATAGGAAGCTGACATTTCCTAGATTTGAACTGCAAACTCAACAGTAACAACTTTAAAAGATAAAAATCTCATGTGGAGCTTGTTGGAGATAATTTACTACAACGATTTAGGACTTGTTGTTCTCTGTCATGTCCAGAATTATATGTACAACATTTTCCAGGAGTATAAGGAAAGATTTCTAACTTTAGCAAACAATTCAATTTCTTTTTTTATACAAGACATATTTCAACTCCAGTTTGGGTAAAGGGAAGTAGTAGTTCATAGAGCAAGCAATTCAGAAAAAGAAAAGCAAGTAACTGCAGATGTAAGTAACCACTGCTGTGCATAAAATGTAATATGTAAAATTATGTTTTGAGCCTCGATATTAGAAGAACCATGCAAATGCAGAAACAACCAGTGAGAGTAGGCTTGTTATATCTGGCATGAGGAGGGAGGGAAAAACAAAACCAACCTAATCTTAAAGTGTTTAGATACACAAAGGCTTTCCTGTGCACTGACTCTGCTAAAGAAATGCTTGAAACATTTGGTTTTACTAATGACATAATTCAGTGTACAGCAATGAGTTCCTTCTTGTACTTGGAGGGCAAGGGGAGGAAAAAAAACTAAGCAAAAAGTAATATTTTCTGTCAAAGGAGACAATAAAATAATTTCTATTGAAAGTAAGCTATGTGATAGGAAAAAAATACCAAAAGACAGACATTTACCATCAAGTCTTGCCTGTCTCAAAACTGCAGGCTGTTATGATCCTCACCAAGACAGAGCTTCTTACATAAAACCAGAGGAAAACAGAACTTCTCAACACCACATTCTAATTTCATGAGTATCATGTGGAAATACTTCTGGCTGGTCAAAATATACTTTACTTCAGTGTAAATCAAAACAGAGCTGGGAAAAAAACACACGTTTCAGCTGTTCAGCTGACAAATCTAATCCCAAACCATGTGCACAACAAATCGAACACCTGGTCTTCTCCACTAGAGCAGCAGAACATTGCAGAAAACCATGTGTCCTAAGCACTCTGAATGCTCCCTTGCATGAAACCTTTTCCCTTTAGAATGGAGGCTTTCAGCACTTTCAGACTATGCCATGCAAAACAGAGATGAAGAGGCAAAAATTGTGTTCGATAATAACACTGACTGCTTTCTTTCCAGCAGCACATCTGGCCTCCATGGAAATATAAGAATAAGCTGCCTTACTTTCCTGAAAAATGAACAGAAGAGAAACAGCACACCTTTTGAAATACAAGAACATTTTAAGCAGGGGTGTAAAAAGCACCACTCTCCAGAGCTCTTCCCTCAGCAGTAGTAGATGGATGCGTTGAACATGTTCTTTTTACAGCAGGTTACCAAAATTTATCCACTTTCTGCAAGTCAATTTAACAGCACTCAGATGCTGGGAATCTAATCACAGGGAAAGCAGCTTTCTTAACCAGGGAGCCTTCTTAGCCTTTTTCAGGTAATACACCACAGTATTAAATTCTTACTTCTATTCACAGGAATGATGAGAGTTTACCAGGACAAAGGCAACAGACAAATTTTATCAGCCTTCAGAAAAACTGGCAGAACATCCCCAGTAATGACCAGACTGGAAAGGCAAAATGTATTTCTGTCTAAAAAAAGAACAGACGCAAATACTAGATTCTCCAGATACAGCAGTGAAATAAAAGTTACTCAGAAAAAAAAA
>WAAE01018327.1:0-13724 GCA_013400495.1 Nicator chloris | reverse complement strand
TGGCCAGACTGGGGAGAAATCTCAGTTTAAATTTGCCAGCTGGTTTAAGGTAGAAAGATGGAGGATAGTTGAGAATGGAAGGGGATATAAAGAGGAGCATCTTTCAGATAATACTATCCTTCCAGCACTTGCAATTCACCTCTAATAAAGCTAACTTGCACAAAATCAGTAGTGCCAGCAAGCAATCACTCTGTCAGGAAAATGCTGAATTGGTGTAACAAGGCACAGGGATGACTGGCAAAAGTAAAAGAAAATTTTAATAACACAGTAGACAGAGTCTTGATTAGAACATTTTGTGAAAAAGCAGGCAGGAATACAGCAATTCACTGAAAGAAGGGGCCATGTCTTTAAATACATGGCCTATGTGTGTAAAACCACTGCCTTTACGGCTGGCCCTAACTAGGATCTGTGGCACAGTAGTCCAGATTACATTTCAGTACACTATCTTATCTTGGCTACCTTTGGAAATGCACAAGGAAAATGGTGTGATTTAAAGACTACACGATCAGATGATGTTCAGGAGAAGGAGAAGCTAGAATGCTTTATATCTGCTACCACCACAGCTTAGTCCTAAAATAAACTGCCGACTTCTTTTAGTGATGGCAGTGCTTCCTAATTTTATCCATTCACTCTTAATATTAGTTACAAATATTATGGACATGATCAGCTGTATTTCCCATTTCGTGAACTAACAAAATAAAATCCAAAATATTCAGTGAATGTTGACATTAGCCAGAATTTATGTTCAGGGTAGGGAGAACTTGGAGTTCTCCTAATAAAGTTTTTTATTAGGAACCTAAAGGGCATTTTAATAAACCTCTCCCAAATCCCAAACAAACCACAGTTTATCATTATTAAGCCTCATCTTAGCTAAATCCTATACAGTGAAAAATTTCCTGTTGCTCCATAAGATTCCTCTCACAAACCCCAAAGACAGCCTTTCTAAAGTTACCAGAAAAAGGCAATTTTCCAGTTTTTCTTTAACCAGAGAAATATCCATTTTTTACCATGACATCGGTGATCTATTGCCTTATCTCATTTTGTAAGCCCGGAGGTGTTTCCTTGTAGAAACAAAAGCTAGTCTTTCAGCTCTAGGAAACTACCTGCTGCTTTTGAAATAGTGCTGTTCCCTTAATACTTCAGGGCAAACCACGTAGCTTAGACTTTAGCCATCCCCTTATTGCAGTGGAAGAAACGCATAGTGGTCAGGAGCCAGAAAAGGAGTTCTCTTACGAACTATTTTCATGTGAACCGAAATTAGTTAGCAGTCATCCCCAGAAGAGAAAGATGTATCACAAAGAAACAGGTGATCCTCATTGCCTGTAAACTCCATGCACTAAAACAATACAAAAGAAAGAGCAAGAAGTGCTTGGTTTTGTTTGGGTTTTTTATAAAGCGACACAGCAATTTCTTGGGTTAGTCTATTAGGTTTAGAAGGAAATAACTTACAAATGCATTTGGAAATGCAAAGTTTAGCTGGCTTTTACAGAGAATTTTTCTCTTGCACCTCAAACTGGCCATTTTTACTTGCTAGACAATTTTCTGGTCACTGACCTTGGTAAGAACTTTTATTCCTTTTCTTAGGTTTTTTTTTTTGTCATCTCTGTTTTAATGAGCTCTTTGTTGCAAATGAGCAAAGTCAGTCTGACTTTGTACTTTGTCTGACTGAAGTAGTGTATTTTGGAGAATGGAAGAGGGAAGTACTTATTACCTTAATTCATTCCAGTATCTCTGGGAAGAAAAATGTTTCCTCACCCCTCCATGATCCTAGGGCAGAAGCTGAATGCAGGGTGCTTAAACTAGTAAGCACTTGGCCCATTGCCAAATATTCTTCCACTTGTTCACTTAAACATTCCCCTTGAGAAAATGCCCTTTATTTGATATATGTGTAAATTCAACCTCCATCTTCACTCAGTTTCTGTCATTTACTGAGCTTACGTTGCCAGCTGTACCAAGCCACATCAGTCGGACTAGTGATGAGTCTGTCAGTTTACAGATTATCTCAAGAGGCCCTGCAAACTTATCTCAAGTGTAGAACTAATTTCACTATCAGATGAGATCATTTGGGTGAGACAGGCAGAGAACCTGCTTTTCTTTTTGCAGCATAAGGAAAGTGTATGGTTGAGAGAAGCTTACAAAAGCCTACTTAAAAACAAAATAGTCCTCAAGAATAGTTCACTTTTCTCATTATGTGTTCTGTAGACAGTAGCACGATGACCCAAGCTATGTCTACTTAAAACCAAACTGAATGTGCAGGAAAGAAAACAAATAAATAAACCAAAAAAACACACACAAAGCAAAACACATTCCTTAATTTTCCTATGCACCAATAGAAGAAAGTACAGTTTGTTTAGCTTCATGAAATCTCTGACAACGGACATGGACAAAAAATATTAAACATATACAGGATAAAGGAAGATTCAAACTCCTACACGTTTCTTAAAGCCAGGTGTTTTGCTGGCTGCTCAGATTGAAAAATGTTACAATAGTAACGACCAATATATAACAGTAATTTAATCTCACAGACTCATTCATAATTTTTTCCATGCCATTGTTCAGAAGGCTTTATGAAAACATAAATGTTTTTGTAAGTGTGTTCTTATTTGTTGGCTGCTCTGTGTTCCTGTGTTTTGATGCATCTCTTTATGCCACATTTGCTATGGCAAGTTTTGTCTGACACAGAAAGTATTTTGATTCCTGAATTATTAATACACAAATATGAATTGTGATTGAACAAAAGCCATTGAAACTCAAGTTTGAGTGAGTATAATGTTTTGGTTTAATCTAATAAATAAAACAGCAAGTCTTTCTTGAGTGTTCAAAATCACTCTGTTTTCACAAGTAACAATATTTTAGAAGCCTTCAGGAAAATTCAGGAATATATACAGTAAAAGAACACAGAAAAGTATAATTGTTGTTATCATACAGGTTGTATTTGCACAGTTCATTGTGGCGTTTTGCTCAATTGGCTTTTTGGAAACATGTTAATCCCCTGTCAGTTCTCTAAAGGTGTTCCTACACTAAGACCAGCAATTCTGTTATTCTTACTGCACCTCTCTCTGATGCTGGGTTTCTTTACTGTGTTCCCACTCTGAATCTGAATTTAATTCTGCTCTCAAAATATTGTATTTGAACCTGTGTGTCACTGAGCTGTAACATAAGATAGTGCAATCCTGGAAGGCCCAGCAAGAAAAATATTTTAGTTGTTCTAATATGCATCTAATATGTTCTAATATGTATCTAATACTGAGACTCTATATCAGTCATTAGTTAGAATATCCTAAATCCCACCCAAGAGACATTTTTTACTTTCTTGATAGGAAGAAATGGTTTTGTATTTTTTAAAAAAATATCCATTAAAAAATCATTCTTGTTGTTGTTGTTGTTGTTGTCTTCAAGCACACAATATCCCAAGACCTGAGTGTCTTGTGACATGAGATGAGCTGGCATGTGTGGGAATGCTATCTGTGGAAAGGTCTGAGTGCAGCCTCATTTTGGAGTCTCAGATCCTGAAATGCCTGCCAGTACTCCAGGTGATGTCAAACATTTGGGCATACAAAAAAAATTGGCTGAGAAACAGCAAGCTGTGTTTGATGCATAACTTTTCTACTGGCAGTGCCTTCACCAGAAACTCCTGTAATAGGGCTGCAGCCCACTTCTGTGTATTTGCCTTCACTCCAAAGTTATTTTGTGGGACAAGAAAAACACCTGGCTTCTGGCATCATCCTGTTCCAGTACTGTACTTTTAGTCTTAATATATGAGTTTGTAAGTCATCTCCAGCTCTTTGCAGTCATGTAGAAACCTGCTCTTATGGCTTGAATAGATTAAAATAATTTTGAAAAAATCATTAATCTTAGCTAGTCTCTGCACAGCTTCCATTGAACCAAGGGTCACACTATTTTTTCCTCATCCCTGAGAAGAGTGTGCATATATAGTGACAGCCTCTGGAAGGTTAGATCAGCCCTAAACTCATTGCACACAGATGGAACTGTAGTTACTCATATTCTCTCTGATGTTAAAACATGTGCAGCCACTAGAATTTGTGCTGTTGGACAGAGCTTAAAAGAGGAAAAATGTTCAATTTATTCCTTTATCTCTAGAAATAAAAAGAGCCTGTCTTTTTTCTGATGACCAGAATGTATGAGACAAAGGAGCAGTTCAACTGGTGCATATGTTTTATCTACCACTGCAGAGTCTTCATTTCCTTGTCAGTCATTTCATTTCATTGCTTGATCAGTCACAAGGCTTGCTGCTCCCTCTGCCCTCAAAGTAGCTTGCCCGGCAACAGTAATGTCTGTCTCCACTCCTCCACTTCATGAAATGACTGGGACATTTTCTCTTCCTGCTACTGAGCTAGAGCCTTTTCAAAGGAAACTGTCATGCCTCTTGTTTTGGAAGTTAACAAGAGAGGAGTTATTTCAAAGTGCTTAGATATGCAACCCCACAGCCACGGGCTGTCTCTCTGCCCTCTGCTTCAGTTCCCAACATTTATTCCCCTTCCAAGTACAGCCATTGAGAAGCTCATCTCTTCCTTCATGACTTCATTCAAAGAATCATGTCTCATCAAAAACAAAATTGCCAGTAATAGAAGGAATTTTGTATCAGTGGTTCCACAAAGTAATATCAATGGTGGTTACAAAAACTTTTCTGTATTCCTGCAGCACAAAGTAACCTAACCTCTAAACCTAAGGGAAGATGAGACAAAGGAAAATGACAAGCTTACTGTACTGAATGCAGGTGTCAAGGTGTTAGTATGAGTTTGTCTCTGTGGAAGAATTTATTGTGTGGTGTGCTAGACACAGATGACCCCAACAGATGCATCACAGGACACAGCTGAACCCATCAGCCAAGTTGTGACACTTTGTGGAAAACATATTTAAGAATGAGCAAAAAATACTGCACAGACAGTGAAGAATGAGGGAAAAGGTCTGAGGAATGAACCTGTGAACACTAAGGTCAGAAAAGGAGATGGAGGAAGAGGTGGAACTGATCACACTGGAGCACTTATTTCCCTTTAGCCCACGGAAGGAATACACCAGAACAGATATCCACACTGCTGGCCATGGAGGATCCCATGTTGGATCAGTTACTTATTTTCTGAAGGCCTGCTTGTGTGAGTTATCTCACTTTGGAGCTGGGGAGGAGTGTGAGGGGGAAGAAGCAGTAGAGAGCAGCTGCTATGGGCAGACTGCAATCATCTGTTCCCGATCCTCTTGTGCTTCTTGGGGAAGGGGTAAGGTAGAAGATTTAGAATGAACGACTGAAGCTGTACCTTTCAAAAAGGGGGAGGTGGAGCAAAAGAGGTTTTAGGTTTTGTCTTTGTTTCTCCCCACTCTATTTTTAAATGGCTATAAACCAAATTAATTTTCCGTATGCCAAGTATGTTTTGCTTATGAGGATATTTTTAAATTACATATATGTCTTTATCTTAATCCAACAGCTTTTTCATCTTATTTTCTCCCCTCAATCCTTTTGAGAATGAGGAGGGAGAAAGTAGATGGGCACGGGTCTTGCAGCCAGAAAAGGTCAACCCACCACAGACACAAAAGGAGAAATTCTGATTTCAAGAAAGTTGAATCTCCAGCATACACATACAAAGTTCACCCAAAGTTTGAATACTCTGATAAGGAAAGAAAAGAAAAAAGGAAAACCACTTTTATTTTTGGGAAAATTAAACCCAGGTAGAATTTAGAAAATAATTCAATAGATTACTGAAAAAGAATTAAAATGTAAATAGAAAATCAAATTTTAAATAAAAACTGATGGAGCCTCTCAAACAGAAATGAAACTTTTAAAATCAAACTTGAATATTGTACAGGATTTATTTTGAAAGTATAAGGTACTGTTCAATATCCATCAATCCATTTGGTTTCAGAACCAAGAATTTTTTATTTGTATAAAGAATGAAATGATCAAGAAAGAAAACCTCTGAACAATTCCTGCTTCCACCACTTCTACAACAATAATTTTAACCTATTTCTTTGTGCTGTTTTACCAGTAAGTCATTCCTCAGCAGTAATGCTGAAAGATAACAGAAGGAATTAAAGCATTACATGTTCATGAACAGACATCCACAGAAGGCGCTAAGTAACACAGTATGGCACCAGTCTGGTTTGAAGTCCAATCATGACAGCTTGGTTAATTTTAACCAAATATTCTTATTTTGATATGAATTCTTGTTTTGATATGAATATACTTTTTTGCATTGGGTGGAAAAACAGCTTAAGAAAAGATGTAAAAAGAAGTATTTTATTAGAATCCAAGAGCTGAAGAGTCTACCATCTCTTTTGGTTGCTTATTAGTAACATCAAATTTTAAAAAAACCAAAATCTACTTTTTTTTTTTTTTTTTTTAAATTTGAATTGCCCAGATTCAGCTTAAAGACATTTTCCTACCACTGTTTATCATATATATTTGATTAAAAAAACAGGTCAAACTCTAAATTTCCCACAATCCTTTTTTCTGAATTGCAAGTATATCAAATACTTCTTCCTCCAAGATGATCTGCTTTAGCTGTAGATGTTCAGCTTTGAAATATTGCAGGACAACCATATTAGTTTCACTATCATTGCAGTTACATGTAAAAGCCACAGCACTGCCCCAGTTGGGTGGGAGTATTGATCTGCTGGAAGGTAGGAAGGCTCTGAAGAGGAATCTGAGCACTCTGCATTGATGGGCCAAAGCCAGTGGTATGAGCTTCAGCAAGTCCAAGTAGAGGGTCTTGCCCTTGAATCACAACAGCCCCATTCAAAAACGCAACAGACTGGGGGAAGAGCAGCTGGAAAGCTGCTTAGTGGAAAAGGACCTGGGGGAGCTGGTCAACAGAGGCTGAACATGGCCTAGCATGTGCCCAGGAGGCCAAGAAGGCCAATGGCATCCTGGCCTCTGTCAGCAACAGTGTGGCCAGCACGGCCAGGCCAAGGACAGGGGTGTCCTTGGAACTGGTGAGCCAGCAACCGAAAACCTGTGTTCAGGTTTGGGGCCTTAATGACAAGAAGGACATTGAGGTGCTGGAGTGAGTCCAGAGAAGGGGAATGAAGTTGCTGAAGGATCTGGAGCACAGGTTTCTTTAGGAGTGGCTGAGGGAACTGGGGTTGTTTAGTCTGGAGAAAAAGAACACTCAGAAGAGACCTTATTGTGTCCTAGAACTACCTGAAAGGAAGCTGTAGCAAGGTGGCAGTCAGTCTCTTTTTCCAAGCAACTACTGTTGGAACAAGAGAAAATGGCCTCAAGTTGAACCAGGGCAGTTTCAGGTTGGATATTAGGAAAAATTTCTTTACTGAAAGAATGGTTAAGCATTGGAACGGGCTGCCCAGGGAAGTGGCAGCATCACCATGCCTGGAAATGTTCAAAAAACAAGTAGACTTGGCACTTTTTGATAAAGTTTAGTGGGCACGGTACTATTTAACTGAAGGCTGGACTTGATGATCTTGAAAATCTTTTCAAATCTTAATGTTCTGTGGTTCTATAATTAACTTGTCTGGATTTTTTCAATTCTCATTTCTCTTTGTGATCTGGTTATTTTTCAAACTACCCATTCAAACTTTAACATTTTTTCAGGCTTTTGGAACTTCTATAGTGCTTAATATTTTTTAAGTTAATATACTGCATAGAATGATAAGATGGTTTGGGTTAGAAGGCACACTACATATCCTCTACTCTCAATTACATATTTACATACTTGTCTTTGACTCTCTTTAAGGACCCCACTGTGGCCCTATGCTTTGCAAATATTGTTCTTCATCCTTGGCAAAGAACTGAGAAGCATGTTAACATCCTGAAGATATAGAGGGACTATTTTCTGCTTCTTTGCAAATAGGAACCTCTTTAAGGGGTCACTTCCCTGGAATCAGTCTTTCCAGCATCATTATGAAATTTTCACCATCTCCATTTGGTAATGCCCCTATTTCACTGCAAGGGTTTCTTTGTTCCTAATGTATTCTGGCTCCTTTTTATTCTGAGGCCTCTAAACCACATTACTTTTAAAATATCTTTTGTTTCCCTCTATCATTGTTGTCATGTTACATCTCTCCTTTTTGTACATCTCTTTAGCAGACAGCTTCTCTTTCTTCCTTCCTTTCTTGTTTTTGTTTTTTTTTTGGTGTGGCTTTTAGTTTTGGTTTGTGTTGGTTTTGTTGCTGTTCTCACTGTTGGCTTTTGGGGTATATTGAAACATAGCATTCAGATTCATCAGAGAAGATGTCAGATTATTTTCTTTCCACTTGAGAGGACTGAAATCCTAAATTATTTGTGAAAGTGTAGGAGAAAAAAATCTTGCAAGGTGATTGTGAAAGTAGTTGTTAGATCACCACCACCACCAAATTTTTTACTTCTTTTGTGGTGGATTAGTTAGTTGCTGTCTAGGAGAAAAAGGCATACCCAGTCAGCATAAACCTAATCAGAAGACAAGTATCTTCTAAGTGTTTAAGGAAAAAAAACACGTAGTAAATGAGGAAAACAGAAGTTGCAACTCATGGTACGCATGTTAACAGCAGTAAATGAGCTTGGCTCTGAGCACATTATCATCAAAAAAATATGATTTAAAAAAATTTGCACTCTGTGCAGCATACAAATTCACTCACAGCAAATCACACAGATACTAGGCAGACTGAAAAATGGCAACAATTTGTTTAATAGTGTCTAAAGGCAGACTAGGCTTCTCCTGAGAGTACTCACAATTAAGAAGCCTGTGGTGACATACATATATATTTTACCTGCAAATCAACGGGAAAGTTCAATGTGTAGCTCTCAAAACACAACTTTGAAATTATACTGGCTTCAAGGGCTACTTTTTCTTATGAAACAACAGTAAAAATTGTTGAGTCTGAGTGAACTTTATAATCTCCAGCATCTGCTCTGTGCTTTACTAAGAGCTAAAGATAATGATTGTGATCTGACCCATGCACCCCAGGAAGTGCCTGCATTTTTTTTTTTTTAAACAGGTTTTTAATTCAGCCCAAGTTCATTGTGTCATGAATGCCTGAATAATGGCACACAAGACCAAGAGCAGAGCATTTGAGTTTGGTGTCATTAGACCAGGCTGGATGGAGGCATTAGAGATTAGGCTCCTGCTTACAGACTGCTTTTAATAATTCTGCTTTTAATCTCCTATAGATTCTGTGTTGCAGCACCTGGGACCTAACAGAGTGCTCCATATATCAGCAGCCACTGTGCTGAGCACAGAGCACAGTGTGGTCCTAGGGCAGGCTTCTGACCCCAGCTCACACCTCCCTGCTTCTTCAGCCTGGGGACTTGACTGAAGCACAGACCCTCTGAGATATTGCCTGTCCCAGGGAACTGGGAGAGAATACATCCTTGAAGCTTCCTCTATGTGCCATTAATTTAAAACATTTCCTTTCTATACAAGTCCTTCCTTCATTTTTATAGATTGTTCCCAGTAGTGTCCCACTCTTTCACTGTTAACTGCTAGAAAACTTTATTCAAAATCATGATTTTGCCTTATACAATGATCCAGCTGCATGAATTTTCCCTTTGCTGGATACTTCTGGACAGGATCTCCCCAACCATTGCTCCACTCACGCCTAACAAAGCCCTTCAGAAAGTCTTTGTCCACCAGCATAACTCAACCATCTTCATTAAGTCTTTCTTGCTTTCACCACAACCCTGCAGCAAATGTATCAAAGGGAAATTGTTTTTTCTTGTAATACTATCATCACTTGACTGTCTCTATAGGACAACATATGGCTACTCAGTTTCGTTAATTTATTTGTCACCATTAAAAATTAGATTTATGTGCAGCCAAGACAGAATACACCTTTAGCTGAAGATTAATTTCTGAGATGACTGAATCCAGCAGGTCCCTTCTCTTGAGACATCAGGTCAGCCCACCTTAAGTCAGGCTGGAGAGGGTCTTCTGACATAGTGGTGCTGTGGCATAGCTACTCCTTGCAGAATTGATGCCACTGGAGGTGAAGAAGAGGATAGGATATCTGTCATCCCTGCAGGTGCTCTTGGTGCTCACTTGTCCCTCTGTTGCTCCCTGGGATGAGAGAGGATCCTACTTGAGCTCCTGCTCACCCATTGTTTGCACCTCCCCCCTTGGGGCAGAGTGATCCAACTCCACCACCTTTCAACCTCAGAAGAAACAAGGAGGGCAAATGGCATGAGGGAACCTCTGATTGACATCAGGCTGAGTTAGTGGGAAGTGGTAAGTAAGGAGCCTAAGCAATTGTAGAATTAGGGTAAAGGCAGGAAAGGGAAGGGGGTTCACTGACCGTACTGGAGAAGAACCTTGTGAGCCCATGGAAAGACAAGGACAGACATGCAAAGACATTGGAAACAGAGAGTTTTGATGTTTCACAGTGAGATGCTGTGCCCAGCCTAATTTCATCCTTGAGCACAGAACAAGACTTTCTCATCTCGTCTCACCCTAATATCATCCTCCTAGGAGCCTCTGAACAATTATCAAAATTCAAAGTGCATTAACTTGTAAATGTATAAGATAGCAGGGGTTTCTCTTCCTCACAATGTTCTTTTCATGGAACATTGCAAGTCTGAACAGAAGGGTTACAAATCTAAAACTGCTGTGAAGGGGTCTTGCATATCTCCTTAAAAGCATTATGATGTGACAGGAAAACTAGCTACTAGAAAGCCACCATTGTATCACTCAATTTATCTTCCCTATTCCACTCTTTTACAGATGTGCTACAAAGATCCCCAAGATTTCTTGGGGTCAAAGACTGAAAGCTGCTATCCTAAAGGAACACACCATCCACAGCATGTACTGTTGCACCTTCCTATTGAAACACCAGTCCAGGCTTGCCAGGACCCCACAGCTCTTGCTGCTGTCTCCTCCTGAGCAGAGTGATCCTGGCACTTGTAAAGGCACAGCCATCCTAGTGTGATGCTAGCTTACTATGCCCAGAAGGCACTAAGGAAAGCAGCTGAACAGGTGAACATCTGATTGCAGTGATTTTTTTGCATGATCTGCTTACCCCACTTTCACATCCTCCAAAGTGCCCTAACTCATCTACAGTCCACATATTAATATTTCCAACTTGTGCAAGCTCGGAGTCTTAGAGGCATCATGTTAAATATAACAGTTAATTTTCTTATTACTGAGTCTCTTTTATGAGTATTGTGGTGTGTGTCCTCCTCTCGTGTTCACAGTCAAAACAAACCAGCATACATTAGATATTTCAGATATTGGATACAAAGTGAATGCCTAAAACACATTCTTTCAAAAGGACAGACTGAAGGTGGGAGGAGATCAAGACACCTAAAAAGAAGAAAAAAAAATGCAACAAAAGGAAAAAAACTCAAAATATCACCAAGAAGAAACCCCAAACTTACCTTTGTATTCTTGTCTTCATGAAACAGAAAATACACTCAGGGTCTAATGGTTATCACAGATCCAAGTTTTCTGGTCTGTGAAACAAACCCACTATAAGTAACTGACATTTTTTCAGTGTACCTCATCAGTAAAATACACTGAGGGGAATATTTCAATCTCAAATAATTTGGGAAAGAGGTGTTTTACAACCAGAATAATGCCTGAAAAGTGTTTTAAGTACTAAAGCCCCCACCTACCCTTGAATAATCTCATAGCATTGTGTGGAATGTCAATGCTCTAACTGGAGGCAACATTTGTTTCTTGAAACATCAGCAATTATCTGATCAGAGAGTTTCTGAAAACTGAATGGACAGCTGCTTACAATTGATATGGTTTCAGCTTCACAGTGCTGCAGAGCTTGATTTTTCAGTTATGTAGAGTTATATCTTCTACCCCTGCCCCAGTCCTGTTGTGTATCAGACTTTCTTGCCTGTCTGGCCACAGCAATGTGTGCTGGTTTTGGCAGCTGCAGTGTGTCTAAATACAGCCAATGGAGACAATTCTTTTAGTAGTTAGCATCATCTTAGCTGCAGAAACTATTTTCTGCTTTGAACATCTGCTTTAACCCTAAGCACCCACCTCAGGGGAAAAAAGAAAGAGGTATACACATTAAGCCTGGGAAAAAAAATACATGTTCACCGTAATTAAGGTGCCTTGCCAGCAGCATAGGTGGTTTTTAATAAGACTTGTTAAAAATCAGTTGAGGGATTTCTATTGACTCCCAGTGGCATCAGTCAGCTTTTCCACCTACTCCTCAATCCCTTTTTGTTTAAAGCTGCAGGTGCTGTTTAGATACCACATAACAGCATGTGTAGAGACCCACTGCAAGAGAATGTTGATAGGAAAGACTGATGATATCCTTATAGCTCCCATATGTTGTTTGTTTTGTTTTTATTTTTCTTAAGTATTCTATTTTACAATGTTCTGTATCTTTGTTCATTCCATTCTTTGTGTGAAGAACATACTGATATGACAGAGTAAGAAAAGTGGACTATGGTACAATATAATGGCTAATGCCATAAAAGGTAAATTAAGTTCAATACACACTTGAATCTTTGCTAAGCTCTTTACAGCTCTCAGCAGCTCAGTTCATCAACATTTGTGGGTAATATTCTCATGCCAAGGACCTTAAATAAACTATTAGTGGACGCTCTAAAGATGTATTTTTCCAGGCAGAAGTAGGATACCTCTTCTAATGAAGATCGTGGGTAGGTCCTGCTTATGTCTCTCAAAGTGTGACAATGCCAACAGTTTGCTTTAGACTGGTCTCTGTTGTTAAATCTTAGTGGACACAATTCTACCATTTCTTAGAGTGACTTGTATATGACTATGAAACAATCCTGTGAAACAATCCCATAGTTACCTTACCAGAAAGACTTTAGGCTGCGGCTCTCTTGAGTGGAGATGTGACAAAGCACATGAGAATCACCTGGATAGGAGCATTGTTCTTCCCTCCAGCAAATTCCAGACAAAATTTGGTTCAGTGATGAGTGTTCAATAACCTCCTTGTGTTCATAGACACTTCCGGATGTGACTCAGATACTGGCAGTTAAACACTCCTGAGGGTCCCCTAGCACTCAGGAGAACAGCTCCAAAGAAACAGAACATGAGGGGAGCATCCCCAAAGCAGACAGCCGTGGGCTGAAGCAAGATAGTAAGGCTATGTTTGCTTTAACCGCTACCCAAGAAACCAGAAGCTGATTGACCAACAGTTTTACCGTGAAAATTTAGATCTGTAACCAGCATAGAAATTAAGATAAAACTCAAAAAGAAACCCAGATATAGCAAAGATTTCAGAACTTCATGTAATGACGTAAGTAGCAAAAATCTTTGGGGTGGCACTGCACACATCTACTTTGTTGCTTGTGCATGTGTTTAGACCTGGTGTCAAGATTTATATTATTTTTCAATTACAATTTTTAAGCGCATGTGAAAATACACAAAAATATCACTGGACTTGGAAAAAAAATTGTCAATTTCTTCTCAAAAATCTTGTAAATGGAAAGCAGAAAGGCCTGAACCAGGAGTGCTCCCCTTTTTGTATCACCACAAAGTTTTTTCAGAAAGAGGAAGCAGGACTGAACTTAATTGTCTCTGGATTATTCAGGAAAGTTTTCTGGTTTGGAGCTTTAAACATGAAACCTGAGGGCCTTAATATAGTCTTCAAATCATGGCCAAATGGCACCATTCAGTGAAACCCCAGCAGGAAAAAGCATTTGAATTTCCTACATTTTCATGCCTGACAGTTGGTTTTGGAAAGACACACACAAAAAATGGCCTCTCAAAGAAAATTTAGTGGATTTAATAAACAAATGATCTTTGCGTTAACAAACCAGTGGACAAAAATAGAAAATAAAAATTTATATTTTT